>JAAAKL020001270.1:0-31982 GCA_010016065.2 Carybdea cf. marsupialis auct. non (Linnaeus, 1758)
AGCTCAAGTTAAACATCATACATTTACATTAATGGATGGCATTATTACAGGACTTTGTAGGTTATCTGAATTAACATTTTATACAACAAAACTTAAGACAGTGATAAATAAAGCTATGACGTAATGTCTCCCTAGAAGACAAGGGATTATTTTATCATGAAAAGCCTTCATACTGACCGATCGATTCGAATGATCACAACGTCGCAAGATGAAATCGAAGTATAGTAGTATAGACAAAATGTATAAAAGGCAGCAAAATATTCGCCCTCAGTGCCCACCTGTACTTAAGTATGAGTACTTGTATGCGTTTAAAACGGTGATAAATTGCTTCCAGGGCATGTTTCGTCTCATACATGATTGGTCGATTGATGCTGTATCCATTTTCTGTACTTGGTTTCTGAATAAAAGACCGTTCAGAAAGTTCTTGGAGTTTTAAAGTTGTTTTAAGAATACTGCGCGTACTTCAATAAAGCGGTGCAGTGTCTCCATGAACTCTAGTTAAAAGTTTTTATAGGTCACAACACCTGTGATAGGATGATGTCTGTTTTGTTTGTGGTGGGGAGGCGGGGATAGTTCCATCCTTTTGGAAAATTCGTCCAGGTGACTTTATGTGAAAGAACTCGAAGCTTATCAACCTTTAACCCTAGGCAGTTTATATCGCATTTATGTACATCCCTTTTAGTATCAAAATATACTGCGAATGAATAGTGATGAATTAGATCCATATTATGTTATTAAGAGGCCAACTATTGCTATTATAGACTCTTATAGTCACTTTAAAAACTTTCATTATAGTTTTGCCTTTTACAAACCATAAACGACATATTGAGCCACAAATAAGCATGTTATCACATCATGAACGTAACCGATGTTTAAAATTCACTGAAATCGAAAGTTGAGGAACTTACTTTAAGGGCAGATGTACTTACAGGAAGGAAATCTTTAACGATATGTGGTCAAACAACTCAACAATCACATCTTTGTATCCAGATGAAGTCCCTCAATTCTTGATTGAAGGAGTTTTCACTTCCTGGGAATGGATGTATCCTTAAGGGAAAATGTATAATAGAACTACAGTACAGATGTCGCACATCTATAGGTTTTAAAACTATTTGTCTCAGTAAGGGGAGTCTTTGAAAGGGGAAGCAATGACTTAAATGGATTGGATTGCGGATATGGCTCCAGTAAATAAATAAGCGAAATCTTTCTGGAGAGACTGCTAAATATGTATTTAACACCTCAGGAAACAACAATTGTTTTATATGACAATATGTTGATAAAGATTTTGGGAAGGTTTCGTGAATATCCATTGATTCATACTTTCAGACATATTTTTTCGATCATGCTTTGAAACGTCCTGAAATTAAAAAAACAGATCCTCTGGCAGGAAAAATCTGTAAAAAACAGTAGTTGATATATATTGGCAATTATCATAGCTAAGGTGAGAATAAAATGGACAGTATGCCAGCTTGCAAACAGTTAGAGGGGAGATGTTAGGACCGTTGCTTTTCTGAGCATTAACAAAGTTGACAGCACATTTTTCTACTAATAAAGAAACCCGTATTGTAGCGTGAATTGGTAGCTTGGCTTTAATTCAGGTCAAATTAAACAGCTGTAGGGTACACAAATGTATGTCACAAGAATTACAAAGAAGCAAAATGCCTTTGACTCGTTTTAAACATAACATGGCACATTATCTCTCTTGTGAATTGTCATGTTGACGTGCAATAGTATACATATAAGGGACTTCATGTAACCAAACTTGTAAAGCCTATAAATCTTATGAGAAGATAAAACCCAAGAATTGGAGTAATTTTACCTTTTTAGCTGCCAACTAAAATTAATAACAAAGTTATGTACGACAACTTTTATAATTCAAGATAAAATCAGGAAATAATATGTTTTAAAATGGACGAGTGTTAACAAATCAACGAGTGATGCATCTTAAGATTAAAAGTGCTTCGTCAACTTGAAGTGACCAATATTCCGTTAATGTCAATGTCTAATAGCAATATGGTTCCTAAAAGTGGGACAAAGGTCGAGAAAAGAATAATCACATAATTTACGTCACTTCATTTGAAATACTAATGGCCAACCGAGAAATATCCAGAGGGGTCTAGGGCGAGAGGAATAAATGTTTGGTGCACATGTTATTCACTACTGAATGCGGAGAAAAAGTGTGACGTCACGATTTTGAAAATGTTTGAACTATGGGTAAGAACCTCAATTTTCAGGTTGCCCTATTAGTAAGAACGATAATGGCCTAAATTGAGAGTGTTGCCCTTTCCCGTTACCGAGATATCAGCTTCCAAAGTTTTAAATCTCTCTAAAAAAACCTTATCATTTGATGCTGGATCCTAACTTGAGGATCCAAGGAATTTTAACAGAGTTTTGACCAGAGGCTTTCAAAATTCAAACGCCTCTACTTTAAACACTATATACACTACAGGTCTGGTATATTGGGAAACGGCATATTCCAGGGTTGCCTTTAATTATCTGGAGTCACATCGTACCATTTCCAAAATTTTTATATTTTTGACGTCATCACTTTTCCTCCGCATTGAACAGTAAAAACTAGAAAAACAAGAGAAGTCACAGCTATGAGGTGAATGGTCACTTTCCCCGATGCTTATGGCCCCAGCAATGATAAGGTCAGATCTTGTTTCAAGCTCTCTCTGTAGTTTACCTAGCAGCTCACAAGAATAAGGTGTTTTCTGTCTGTCCATCTACGAGAAGAATTGTGAATGCCTTCTTTGAGTGTACCCGGAGCCAATTTAGATCAAGGAGAATTTGATTTGCGATGCATGTACGTATGTATATAGTCATGATGCCTGTTTACTCCTATGATAAATCGGTAGATGAAATTTAGCTAATCCTAGGTTCTTGTAAGAAGAGTTTTCAGTTCCAAAATAAGTACGGGTTTATAATAACCATTTGAGAACTACATAATTTTTAGGGAGAAGCAGGGAAGTTGGAAACACTGTGAGGTCATCTTGGTATGGAGCATTTTACCACTCATGATGCTGTGTGACTGTATAAACATCATGTTTCAGCAATAAAATGTCAGGATTATTACACCTTGTGAAAGGATAAAATGTAGGCCAGAGAAGGGTCAATAACAAGGGATCTTTACCACTTGTTTCCCTACAGCAAATAGCAACCTTTGATTTCCCCGATCATGGTAAATATATTCAATCACGTAGAGCCATAATTTACAAATATTTTGACAAGTTAATGACAGACCACTGTTAGCAATCATCTTGATGAGGTGCATTATAGGGATAGAAATGAAACCGAGGACGCAAATTGACTATGTATAGATATTTTGTCAATGCGGTTGAAATTCAGCCCATCAACACTTCAAAGTCCATGTGAAATGAGCACAATTCTACAGTGTTGTTTCATTTTCAATAGCTTACCCAAAATTTACAGAAACGATCTAAATTTTTATAGCTTTGGAGGGCTGCACTCCTGTGACTGAAGAGACCCACTTTGTTATAGTTTTATTTGACTCAACTGCGGATGACGGTGTTATGTGTAAGCTTTTAACGATAAGTGGAACATAAGGTGTACCTTGAGGATAAAAAGTGCTGTACTGACAAACTGCAAAGACATTTGTGGCTTGTGGGTGTTAAGATAACTTTAAAGTGAGTCTTTTCATATTTACAGAACAAGGTCTTTTGGCTTTGTAATGCCGGTCGGGGACCAAAGCTATTGTTTCTAGAAAGAGATATCCCATGAAGCTCTGGGCACCAATAGGAAGGAATAAGCCATCTCCTAAGTTTCCTTCATTGCACGTCTCTTATAAGATCATGTATATGGTAAAGAAAACTATTGAAGAAATACTCTGAATTTCAAAAACTGCAATTAGGCATACCTGTTGTCATTCCACCATTTTGATATGTTGTGATACTACAAACGTGTATAATTGTTAATATCACCTTCCCTAATTTCATAGATTCAGAAGCAAGTCAGATACATAATTCTTCGCTGGACAGGAACAAACACTGTGCATGAAAGTCTATATTATTCCGGTTTCTTGGATTTAGTGTATTTGCATCCCTCTGGTTTTGACAAGTCTAACGCTCACAGATCTGATTGTTGCTAGCACATTTAGAAGCTTTTCCTGCGAAATATTTTATGCAAATTAGCTGTACCAAGCTCAAACACTAACTTTGTGGAGTTTCTGATTTCACATCAAGTTTTCATAATAGTAACAGGGTTTTAAACTATAGAAGAAATGGTGATATTGTTTACTGTTAAGACTAATGTCGTAATGTCGACAGTCCACCACCTGCGCCAAACTCTGTAAAAGTAAAGTGCCACACCTAAAAATGAGCCCTGTGCTGATTGATACAGCTACAGAGTTGTATTTTCAAGGATAAGTATACATAGTGTAGTAAAGCCAGTCCATACCCCCAAATGCGTAAATTTGAATGCAGTGGAAGGTCTTGATCTGTTATATATTCCTGAAGAAGAGTGAAGGTGTTTATTTCTTTACCAAAATGCAAATGAGAAAGCACCACATTGCTTTCTTGATTCGAAACTAGGTATTGACATGCCTTTATTAGTATAAACGTTTCTCAGATCATTGATTCAATGTCATATTAATCTGCCTCAATTTTTCTTTAACTGTGTACCAGTTTTTTTGTCTTGCATTCAAGTTGATGTTCAAGACTTTCCTCCCCCCCCCCCCTCCCCTCTCCTCCCCTTCCATCATACGTAAAAACCTTAAGTTAGACATCCATATTCTTTGCTTCAAATTCTACTTCTGCAGTTGATTTCAATCCGTAAATATCCCCTGCGTGACCTTAATTCAGGAGTCTGAAATGATAACGAGGATTTGTAGTCACATAGAATCGAGAGGAATATAGGATATATCTAGGGACGAGAAGAAACACATTTTACGTCCTTCATGGTGCCCTGTTTACTACCTTAACGTCATGTTGATAGTATTTTGAAAAAATAAAAATGCAAAAATATGAGCTACCTGCTCGAAATTGGGGATAACAACATCCAAGTAATATGCCTATTTTAAGTGGTATCACTGGGTTTAGCATGGAGGTCTAGATTTTGTAACGTTTCTACTTTTTATGGGACGCTTCATACACTTTCTATGGTTTGCGTGGCACGCTTGACGTCACTTACGTAGGACCGGCATGTTACTTCACAAAATTTCTAATCCATTACTTGGACGACCGCTAAAGAAGTATAATGAGGATCTCAAGTGTACACTTACCAGCTGACCCCGATACGGGCACAGGCTAGTCAGCGGCATGGGCAGCCTTATCTAAGGGGGATGTCCATCTTTTGGATGTGAAATAAAAGGACCATGAGCTAGAGAAGTGTAGAATGACAGACGGAACAATGACAAGAGTCTGTAAGAGAATATCTTCTATCTAATGGCCTTGACTTCAATAAACTGCACTCTCAAATCGACTTGCACTGACCTCTCAGGAGAAACATTAACAAGCAGTATAAAGCAACGACCGTCGCAAACAACGAGAGAGCTGGAATTTATAATATCGACCCTTGTCATATCAAAATTATAAGAAAGACAAGTGTAGCTCTGTTCTTATTTCCATAATTCTACTCATAAGTAAATCGATGCAAGAAATCATAGAAACTACCTGTATTCACATCACTAAACTCCGAAAAGATTTTGAATAGATTCTTAAACTCTGGATCCAAATTCTGAAATGAGCTATTAACTCTCAATAGAATCCTAGAATCTGTATATATTTTTAAACTGTGAGCCTCACAACAAAAGCGCAAACGGGGAAAAGAGGTACAAGATGTCACTAATGCCCAGTCTACTTCCAGAAAAGGGGTTTGAAGCTAAGGAGTTAATGAAACAGCAGCAGTTTACTAATATTGATTCCTTTCTGATAAGTAAACAGACTTATCTGCAATCTCCATACATACTTATTTCTTACTTACACGATAAGTAGTTGATCATGATTGCAATTATAGGATACTATCCCCAAATAATAATGAATGGTCAGTAACGCGATGCGAAGGCGGCTTCCGTGAATCTTGATGGTGAAGGTTGTAAATTCCAGGGTCCCATATCAGATGGCTGAGTCACAACACATGTTTACGCTAGCATATTTCAATAAAGATTTTTAATAGAACCTTGCTTAGCTTGCTTACCGGGTTAAGCGTGAAAATGTTACCTATAATTCTACGAAAAAGGCATCTGGTGAAAACAATGTAAGGGATGAAATTAGTAAAACACCTTCAGAGTCCATAAGGGGAGTGATAGCTAATAGTCGAGACAGAACTTGTTAAATTTGTTTTGAGCCTTTGTGCTATTTGATTCTTAAACACAGATTTCGATAGCAGTTTTCATTTCAAATCTCATTAATTTATTAGAGAGAGGAAAGGATGTTAAACACTTATCAAAATGATACTTCGTGCTTACTTGAGGATGTCGAAGCTACTAGAAAATAAGTAAATGGATTTGAAATGACGTTTGTTTGTAGCACCTCAAAATAATTTAAAGTAATCAATTTAAATGCATTTCTTCTGAAGAAGGTTTGCACATAACCTGTTCTTATTTTTGTGCAGACCGCAGCGATGGCCACAGTGGAATCTTGTTATGTACATTCAAACAAACCACATCTGTGGTTGGAATCAAACTTATGCAAATGTTTTTTATTAACTTCGGAGCAAACGGTCATTTTCCTATTTACAAAAAGAAATGGTTAAGTAAGGTTGATTACACTTATCGAATCACCTTGATGTCAATATGTTTTTATCTCTCTGCAAGGGTTTAATGCTCTATTACTCAAAATGATGCTGTTGCTGATAATAATGATGAAGATAATTATCATCGTTATCAAAGTAACATCGACCACTACCTGGTCTTGGACGAGAATCATAGACTTGACCTAAGAATGCAAGGCACGGATTTTGTTTCCCCTCGTCTATTGATATTCTTAAATTTCTGATGAGCTGTAGATTACATACATTTTGATTGATTTTATCTGTACAAGTAGCTCTATAAAAATAAAGCAAAACTCAAGACAATAAATAGGCTGAGTGACTCTTTTGTAATATGAATCCAAATTGCAGTTACTGCATTGAACAGCCTCTTCTTTGTAGGTAAAAAACAAAGAGCACTACCTCACCCTGGACCCTAATATATACCCCTGTGAATTGGGAGGAAGCCAACTATGTACCTTTCTTCTAATCCCAGGGGGACATAAAGTATACTATCGACGGAAAATACACTGTTTGGAATCCAATTTACAAAGAGGAAACTATTGCGTTCTGGAAATAGCAATCAGTTGTAATCAAAGTCTGCGACTGTATAATCATCTCCCAGCAAACCAAGGGAAGTGTGAAAATCGTTCAATAATACTTTCAGCCCCTTGTTCTTTGATTTTTTCAACACTTTTCTCTCAATGATGAGTAATGTAAACTAGTTGATTTTTATTGGTATGCTAATGTGACACCTAAGATTGAACTAGAAGACATTACAGTTGTACTATATAAATGTAAAAGAAACATCATAGAATATGTTAGAGTATAGAATTGCATCACAGCAGCACAAAATTTTAAAATTACTGATACCAATTAAACATTTTTAGTGTGTAGGATTCATTTCACAAAACGTAGAAGGTACAAGTTCTATGATATCAGCCATACTCCTTGCTGTTGTGAAAACGACTCAGGAATGTCTATATAGATAACATAGTGTATTTCTCTAGTCGCCACATCAGCTCCTATCTGCCCATCGGTGGACAACTGTACCCAGATTTTGATCAATTTTTGTAGACATGCCTTTCCGTGCTATGTGGCTTGACCTTGTAAGGACTGCTATTTGGGCCTTTAATCTGTCCTAAAGTTGAAGTATCATCGCGAAGAGAAGATTTTAAAATACCAAGAAAGATACAAATATACAATTATTCTTTGTACTTTTTCAAATGCTAGAACTTGTCCAGGACATCTCAGTATTTTATTCCGTATAAATAAGAAGACTAATAATATGACTAATAGTGCATTGACCTATTAGAGTCCATCTTCGGTATGTTGATCCTCTATATTTGACACACCCAACAAAAATACGTGACAGCTCTTATCCTCGTTTCCAGACGGGAAACCGTAGAGATTTTTCTTTCGTGACGAGTCAACTGATTCACACTTGTATAGACTCTTTTATCTCTTGTATTCCTTGACAACTTACAACGTGAGTTTCTCATACAATAAGTATGTCTCTTGTCACGTAACTACGGCTAGTTAAGAAAGAGTCATCCTTGCCAGGATAATACGGTAAATGCAAGGCATAAAGAGTAAGGCTGCCATGCTACATGAAAACACGGAGGGGATATCAGTAACTATTTACTGGTCGATTCAAGTCTATTCGAGTTGTGCATCATGTATATGAAGCATTCAAACAAGATCACAGGATAAATAGAAAACAAAAAATGCTCTCAAGGCTTCTGTAGGTAATAGACTCTCTCTTGGCTGGCCGACAAATACCAGTATGCAAACGAGGACAATGGTGTTCACTATTTTCTTAACAGAAATAGCTTTCAAATTAAATACACGGCTCGTTGCCATAGCAACTTGGATTAATTTTAATTTGGTTACATACTACATTCGTGTCATCAATCACTAAATATAACTGAGAGATAGTTTAAGGTGATAAAAAGCAAGGTATCTCTCTGTTATGAATTACATAAAAACAAGTCAAATTCCTATTACATTTACAAAAAGTTGCACATTTACATAAACGACATCGTGGCAGCTCTGATAGAGAGTAAAACCATGGGTAAAAATTACATGAATCCTCGCAATTAACTAAGTCATAACTAACTGTTACAACTTTCTTAAACTTTTATGATGGGGAAAAAAAAAATTGACAAAGAAATGTGCACTGGAGTGTCCCTATAAGAATAGTGGAGGGATGTTTATGGGTAATTGAGCTGAAATTGTCGCTCAAGTGCTACTAAGAAGTTAAAAGCTGTAGGAAGAGAGTACAGATATGGCAAGTGAGTAGATAGTACCAGACCAGATGTGGTGACAATATTCCATTCATCCTATTCTGTTCTCTCAGGGAAAAGAATACCTTTCGAGGCATCTGGTGAAAGAACAAGGTTCAAGTGGGTGCTAGCGGAAAGCGGCTTGTTTTTCTGCGCATTGAAAGTGACAAGTCACTTCCTGACTTAACTAACAGTGTGAAAATCGTACACAGGAATATTCGCCGTTCCTTCTCTTCTGAAAAGACGTGATTTATAAAAACAAGAATATATGGTGGTGTCGTCAGCAAAATCATCTAGTTTTGAAAGGGTATAATCAGGCAGGTAACTCAAAACTAGTAAAAAGCGGCGAATCTAGGGCAGAACCCTGAGAAACACCAGGAATGATAGAGACTTTATTAAAACAAACAGATGACTACAATCATCTTTGATTTAAGAAAGCAATATTGTAATTATCTCTAGAATTCAACGGACAGATCAAAGCAACTTGTATTTTCTTTTTGCAATTTAGGATGTTAAGGTTCTTCAGAAAGTTTGCCCACTTTATACAGCCACTTACTACATACGATTTTGTAAGAGCAAATTAAGTACGTAAATTATGTAATAAAGCAGTTTCTTTTATTTCTTACGGAATTGTGCGTGTTTTATTTTTCTACATTTTATCGTCCGACCGTATTACAAGGACACAACTAATAAATGCTTTGGCTTTTGCTGAAATATTTTCTTTTGATTGATAACTGAAAGATTTTCTGGTAAAACTGACACTTTCTGTGAACCTAATAATATAAGCAAAACTTACGCATGCGTTCGGTTGCAGTGGTATGTTCATGGATATATACACCTTGCTTTTCATTCATAGCTGATTTACGGTTTTCAAATTATGAATATCGATTTCGTTTACCCAAATAGGTCTTGAGGATATTCGTTTCATAGTCTTAGAACAAAGTATCTCTCCACAGTTTTAGAACAGTAGTTTCCATTCTGGGCAAATTACTCCCCAAGGAGGATGTATTCCTTGACGGAGCTGAAACGGTTGTGATCGAGTAATTTAATCTCAATACGCATGTCTGAAGTTTTGAGAACTTTTTTATCATAGAGTTAAGTTTTAAGATTAGGGGCAATGGTACTTCTCTGCAGGAGCGAAAAAGGGATACCCCAAAATGATTTTGGAATCACCGCCTTTGAATAACAAATGATAGGTTTAGTCAGTTTTGACGTGACTATATAACACGAAGCGCTCATTCCTGCACCCTCCACTGAACGTTACCTGGTAAGGACTACAAATTTAAAATTTTGCCGTCACTCTTTAGAAATTATTCCTGCTTCGCAGGTTTCCCTAAACTGAATCGGAGAGAACAACATGTTCGTGTCCTCTGACAGCCAAGATTCAAAGCTATGTTCGGTCATAGGGACTACCAAAATATCTTTTACTAGTAGTGCAGTATGTTGCGGGCATTGTTGTGTAGTAATTTCTTCCTGTACCTGTATCAGCGCCTCTGAACTGTAGCTTGGTGCTATTACAAATAAGGTAACTTCAAGAAATTTTAAGCTAAGCATCCTTACTTTCAAGCTCCTTCCTCTATCACTTTGCTTCTGCAAGTGTAATCTCTACGTTCCCAGAATTTTAAGGTCATATGATTGTATTTATTATTGAAAGCAAAATGTACTCGTACTATCTACGTTTCTCGTTTTCTCAAATAAGGATCTAACAACTTTACGTATGGCCTTGATCCGAGTATTTCAGTACATTTTGTGCACCGCAATATCGCCACTACGTCGTCGCTTTCAAGCTTTCAAGTAGTATTTGTGATTGATTTTATTCATTTTAAGGTTATCTTAACTTAATCCAAGCAATCAGTCAATACTTAATATCCCTATTTGTCTTTTAATCAACAAGTTATGTTTTAATGCATATTAGATCTATTTAAATTAAGGGCGGGGGAGGGACGAACTTGTGACCTTGTTTCTCTCCACACGTCTGGTCATGTATGCCTATAAAACATACTTAAATAGCTGATCGCCCTGCCTCTACCTTTGTGGGTCAGCCAGTGAGCGACAGAGCTTTGAAACTAAAAGGTGATGCGCTTCAAACAAGAAAATATATGGGCATATGTATGACACCAAACCCATAGAGGTCCCAATATATCATATATGAAAATATATAATAATACAGGTGCAGATGAAAGTTTCAAAGTTACATCGACTTGGAGATGAAGCTGTTATGTAACTCTTATCCTCAGTCCATAAGCCTCCTTTCTCTGTAACGTAATGTTGATTCAATTACACTGACAGATAATTTTAAAAATGACAGAGAGTCTGAGTGCAAAATTAGCAATCAAGAGGATGTGAACACCAAGTTTAAAACTGATTTTGTCCGCATGATATCAAAGTACAGACAACAGTAAATAGACAGGAAAAAGAAGAAATCCCAGCTTGAGTCTGGTAGTATTTATCCCTCTTGCCTTTAAATCTGCGTGAGTGGTCTACCCTGCAGTGATGTGTATCTTAGAAACTCAGACACATCAATCAGGGTTGTTTATACCTTTTACACAAATGCTGTTTGACCACACCTAACAAGGGTAATTCTGTGTGCCTTTTTTAAGGTCAAAATTATCTGTGGGTTGTGCTCATTACTGAATTCATGTATGATATATACATGCTGTTTCATATAAGAAATATACAGAAAAAAATTACATTTCTTATAAAAAAGGAGGCAGTTTCTTGGCTTTTTTGGCAACCCTCCCACCATGGTTAAGTACCAAACCTGGAGTTTCGGGTCCAAAACGTTTTAGGCCATATTTAGGGAGCCTAAGGCCAAGCCCTGACAGAATATCTTTAAAATCAGTGGTCTATGGTCTCCTGTACTGAAAATACTTCCTACTAATTTAAACACTTCAATATTAAATTTAAAATAACAGTGTAGTATTTATTGTTTAAAGTGTATAGTCTTAGATACAATTCACAAATTTAAGAGCAGTAGTTAATAAGCCTAGAGTTCAAAGCAACAATGAAATTTACAGTTGTGGAACAATAATGTTATCTGCATTTAAAGCCCACTTGGAAACTCTTGTGACGTACTGTTTGGGCGGGGATATGAGTTGTTGAATACCGGAGGTGGCCCCTCTAAACTAGGAGATTGGGTAGGTTTGCTTTTGGCTTACGTTCAGTTACTGCGAACAAAATTCTAGCTCTTTTAGTACCGAGAAATATGAACACGTGCTTATGTTCAAACTTGTTTGGTAAAGTCTTTCATAATATGACTGATGGATATTCTAAAGGAATGCATTGCCTGGAAATTTAAATTACTAATCTTAATGTTTGTTTCAAATGCAAAAGATAAAGAAACATGGGTACCAAGTTTGACTCAAGAGGGTGGCATATCTTCTATGTCTCGAAATCTTATCTAATCTGATTCTTTGATTTGATGTGATAATGATGCCCTCTCTGCTCTGTGCTGTAGCCTAAGTATGTCTACTATATCACTACTAGGCTTGATAATCAATCATGTGTCCTCCATGCTGATAATCAGATATACCCTTGCTCCAATAATTCAATAATCAGATATACCTGTGCGTTCAGTTCTGCACCCTTGGGCGACAGCTGACTTTCTACACTATTGACTATGATGTATCATCAAACGTTTATTCCTGACACATGTGTAAGGGTAATAGGTTTACCCCTGATACATGTGTAAAGGAGATACGTTTATTCCTGATACATGTGTAAGGGTAATAGGTTTACCCCTGATACATGTGTAAGGGAGATACGTTTATTCCTGATACATGTGTAAGGGTAATAGGTTTATTCCTGATACATGTGTAAGGGTAATAGGTTTATTCCTGATAAATGTGTAAGGGTAATAGGTTTATTCCTGATACATGTATAAGGGTAATAGGTTTATTCCTGATACATGTATAAGGGTAATAGGTTTATTCCTGATAAATGTGTAAGGGGAATAGGTTTATTCCTGATAAATGTGTAAGGGTAATAGGTCTATTCCTGATAAATGTGTAAGGGTAATAGGTTTATTCCTGATAAATGTGCAAGGGTAATAGGTTTATTCCTGATACATGTGTAAGGGTAATAGGTTTACCCCTGATACATGTGTAAGGGTAATAGGTTTATTCCTGATAAATGTGTAAGGGTAATAGGTTTATTCCTGATAAATGTGTAAGGGTAATAGGTTTACCCCTGATACATGTGTAAGGGAGATACGTTTATTCCTGATAAATGTGTAAGGGTAATAGGTTTATTCCTGATACATGTGTAAGGGTAATAGGTTTATTCCTGATACATGTGTAAGGGTAAGAGGTTTACCCCTGATACATGTGTAAGGGAGATGTGGTGGCTACAAAAGGAGGACATAACAGCACAGCTCTCTTTGCCTCTAAAACAATGCCCAGCAACTTGTTAACAGTGTTATGTTGATTATTGCTTCTGAGATCCGATGCATGTGTTGTATGCTGGTGTAGGGCCTATACCCCCGTCAAGTTTTGTTGAAATGAGTGTGTTTTATGGTCAATGCTCGTGTCTTATCTATTAATACAGACTCCACTTGGCACCGTGTTAATGCTTACAAAATGGATGAATGTTGATGGAAGGAAAAGAAGGGTAGGCCTACGTGAAATGACAAACTTTAAAGGAATTGGTATATACTTGAACAGAAACCTCTTTCACACCACATATATAAAATATGTCGTTAGGGTAAGCTGGCAATGGCCAGAGAGTCTTTCATACTTGTCTATACTATACTATATCACATGTACTAGGAGATATAGCAGCAGTCAGCTAAGGTTGCATTGCGCTCAGGGTATTAACACTGTCGATCTTTTTACTTGTCTTTACTGAACATCTGTTTTGCGGCATTTGGGTTCAAACAGCTATATTTCACATATATCGCAACGTATTCCTTAGTATGTCCTACTTTGCCAAATGTTGGTTGCATCGTCAAGGTGTGGGTTCAGTAAGGGAGAACTGATTTGCGGTAACAATTACAATAAAAGCAGTAAGCAATTCAAGCCGCAGAGCAAACAAGAAGTAAAGTGTGACTTTTGAAGATAAACGAACAATTAGAGTTCAAACAGAAGCAGTGGCATCCTAATGAATCAGAGCCTTTTGTGTCAGGATAGGAGATGCTCCCTTAACAGCTTTCATTCTTAAAACTTAAGCACTGAAAAGAGTCATTAAGGCTAATTCGTTTCGGATATTTCTATTGGAATTTTCAAAGGAATGTGTCAAATGCTTCTCTTGCGTAATGATCGCTTTACCGTACACTGAGAGTTTTCAACCCGTCCCCTAACGGAACTGATTGGCGACGCACAAATTAACTTAAAAAAACACTGACCGCCCGAATTTAATACTAGCTTTACGAGACAGACTTTCTGTATGCTGTCACTGAATTGCCAGACGAATGCGGTGAAATCAAAGACTGCTTCTCTTGTCTTACGGATCGATAATCGATGTGTTTAAGCTAACTTAAAATGGTTTTTAGCCAATAGTTCAGAAATAACAATACTCGAGGGACTCACTGTTGACTTATTCTAGAAATAATCGTTCAAAAGGTAGATAACGGTGAAAGCTCTAAGGAAAATAAACCCGCACTCATAGACTCAAGTGCTACTGGACGGGCTTCCTGCGACATGGCTTTTGATCATTACACTCGGGTATTGCGATTTCTTACGCTTTTGTATGTCATATACACAGTCCGTGTGATTGGTAAAGGTATCGATTCTGAGGTTTCACAAGATTCGGTGGATTCAAGTTCACTGCGTGGATCTGCAGACCAGAGTTCCATCATCCCTGAAGCGTCAGAAAGAGTTGTAGGAGGTCTAGTGGCCAAGAATCACCAATTCCCCTGGGTAGTTTATTTCCATGCCATAGCTCGAAGGTCTAATGGTACGATTACAAACTTTTGTGGAGGATCACTCATTCATCAAAGGTAAGACACTTGTTTCTTTCATTGATATAAATTACCGTTTCTCGTATTAGATTTGGCTTAGTTATGCTACTATCTTAGACCAGTTGATACTGCCATAACTTTTAATGATCCACATTTAACGTATTGAAACACCTTTCACATATCCGACTCTGTTCAGATTTAAGCTTGTGGCAGGAGCCTGCTTCAAAGTCAGTCATTTGATTAAGATTTCCGAAATGTAAGGATATTAGATCGTAAATTTACCGTAATCATCTCCTCACCACTTTATAGGTTCATGAATAAACTTGAGGATGAATGGACAAAGAGTAACGCCAGAGTAAAGACCACTTGCTGTGCTAAGGAGGGTTAGCTGTACAAAACCTAATAACGCAGGTGTTAGTTTAGAGGAGCCCAGGTAGATTTTTGACACGGGTGATTCAATCAATTAGAGTAAATACACAAGTAAACGTAAAAGAGCAGCTGATTCGTATAGGCAAAACCGGGGAATGAATGGGTTTGGGCTTCACGGTGGTTTGATTTGTTGATATCAAGTAAGGCATACAACTTTACAAGTGATGTAAACCTTCCTGTGTGGATATTGTAGATATTTGCAAAACGGTGATGATTTTTAAATGAAACGTGTCAGTGATGTCTACTCTAGAACTGCCGCAAATAATAAGTTTGTTTGTATAGTAGTGAATTGTTTCCATGGAATGTTCTAATTGTTGAGTAAGTTCAGAGAAAGCTTTTCTTGTGTCACCAGTCATGGATAAGGTACTTCAAGCAAATCTTAATTGAAGAATTGAAAGACTTCGACGTCAAAGATATTTCCAGGCTCCGAGCCCCATTAACCTGTCTTCATACGGTTAGCGACTAAACCACGCTATGCTGCTTCCACTATTTCACAACTTATAAGAGTATGTAAAAGGTAGGGTTTGATACTTTGGAATCTACTGATACGTAGTACTATCATGGACTTGAAAAGAAAAACGTCAACAGACAGCGTTGGTTCTAATAGAATCATGATGTTACTATGCCCACTAATGGATGTTCATATGTGAGAAACCAAAATCTAGTACGTACAAGCACCATGTGAAAACGTATACTGGTCATTCATAGTTAAATACTATGTTAATTAATTGATAATTGCCGTAAATGACTTTTAGACTTGCATTCTGAAACTTGGCTCATCATAACATAGAGTCACTTTTGAATTAAAAGCTATATGACGATTTGGTTCCATGTGATATTCACTTCGTTTAGCGTCAATGGAAAAGGAGATATCCCACTTATAATCGAATTGCACTAGCTTGTTTAAATGCAATAAAAAAGCTGGTCTTTTTAAGTATGCAGCGGATGTGGAAAATTTTTATCTGCTGATAACGTAGTGGATTGTTGTGTTTCCTTGTGGTTCAGGCCGTGACTGTTCTGTTGCTTCGGAAGAGAATTAGAACTTTCCCAAACTTCTCAAACTTCTGATGAGCATAGTCATAAAGCCGAAGCAAATTTTTGTCCTGCTATTCTGTTATAAATTTCATTATGTTTATACTTTGAGAACAAGAAGTTCTTGACGACACAACGGGTTCTATCTAACGTAAGTTGAGACCATTGACCTACGTTTCATCTTACCACAAATTGCCATTATCAAACACTAGCCAGCACTGACCTCAGATTGTAAACAAGAGGATGTCATTTCAGGAGCTTATCAATTATTACAGATTAATGCACTGATTCAAGGAAAGAAATTCGTATTTCAGTAAATTTTATAAACTGTTGTATTGCCTATCTACCACAACTCTTTTGGACCGATCGTAGCCCTGCCATCTCGATTCGTCCGGGAAATGTTTTTGTTTGATAAAACAGCCACAATAGCAAAGAATATCGGTCCTTTATAACGTTAAATATGGAATCGCAAGATAAAAATTGAACCATTACAAGTGCGTTCAAGTAACCTAACCTCTATGCATAACCGGGTAGATACTTAAACCATATCGTTTAGGAATTGAAATTTCATCGTTGACAAGAGAGGATTTTGAAATATTTTAATTTATTAATTGATTTGAAAAGATAGTAGAGAAATAGAAAATGTATCATAACTTGGACTTGAATCCCTCTTCTCTTTCCAATAATTCTTTGCATCTTTCAATGAACTTTGAAGAGATTAACGTACCGGATGGTAATACTTTCATGATCAAGTCACATATCAAAGAGTCTATGTTGGTCTCCAAAATAGCGCCGAGTTGTATGTCGATGTCCCTCGATTGGTTTTGGGAGCTAATGTGTCGACTAGAGAAAAAGACTAGATTTTCAGGCCGGTTCACCTATTTTGATTCTTTGAATGTGTGGGTTATGGATTTGAATTCCGATGGTGACGTATTTTGTATATCTTTAGTATTTTCCAAATGTCAAAATTTTGAACCATTAACATATTTCTCTTTGTAATAAGAAACACAATTATTGTTAAAATCTTGAGTTCTAGTTTTGTTTTACAGTTGATGAATTTACATTACTGGGTCTTATCTAAATTTAAATCAATGCATATTGACTGTGTAGACTTTAGAGACACTGTTTTTCTATTTTCAAAGTAGGCCTACCTCTGTAGTAAACACTAATAAGTGCTCCACCTATTATCAATTATACTAATGGCCGCTAAAAGGACAAAGTATCACTGAACTTGCTGCGTACATAGATCTACGCTACCTGTTGCATTCAACAGTAGGTATCGTTCGGTCGCAAATTTAGGGAAGACATATCATCTTACATTAAACCGAATTTTCGATTGCCTTACTATCAATTTAAATGTGGCCAAACTACGAAACCATTCTTCCAAGTTTAACGGCACTGAATTGATCAGATCAACGCACCGCCAGTGTTATCAATTATCTTTAAAATATTTAAAATAATAATATAGATAAATATTCGAAAAGAGTTTATATCAAGCAGGGAAAATATCCTGCGAAACTTTTTTGTCGGAAAGGGATGTAATTTCGGATCCGAGTAACAGGAAATGAGTGCTTGCAAGTGAAATGATCTCCCTTCGAAATTTCTATAATCTCGTTTAACTGTTAGGGAATCGCTTCTATTATAAAACAATGTGCTTTCTGATGCTAATCTGAGAATTTTTATTGTTCCATGTCAATTTATTTTTTACGCCATGTCAATTTATTTTTTGCGTAATGCAGCTATCGTAATACCAAAATAGTTGCTTACGCACCTCAGCTAACTCGTTAACATACGGTCTGTGTCACTTCAAACAATATTTCTTTTACAAAGTGAAATAGTCCAAGATTATCATCACTAAGTTTGGGTTATCCTGGATCGATCTTTCTGATAATTGGGAGGGATATTTCCTTCTCCCCGTCCTCTTGTGATCACACTTCTATTTTCAAATGAAATCTGAACAATCAGTTATGAGCTAAATCCCACAACATCTAAAATGACATTCTCCTTTTTAAATCAGCCGTTCTTCTTGTCTATCAATGTATTACGAATCTTCTCGTTACAAGTTATTATCTCAAAAGTTATGTAGCTACCCAACGAAAAGGTAAATTATTCATTTAAAACGTATCACTGTTGTAAACGAAGAATACAGTTTTCGTCATGGGGCGTATCCTTTATTGAACAAGCTGGGAATATAAATCTTCTCCAAAATACAACCAGGAATCCGCCCTTCCCGTCACGAAGCTTTTAGTCTCTCGCCTTGTCTGTCTTCTTGTTTTGATTTAGGTCACGCACCAAACAAGCAAATATATCATACAATACGTCTGTTCCGAGACATACCAGCATGTAGACGCCACATCGGAGTATCCTATGCCCTAGACCCATAAACACTACAGGAAGAGAGTTTTGACTGAGTATATTTCAAGATATAAATAGTAAAAGGACTTCTTGTTTGTGAATATCACAAAGTATATTGTTAAGACCAGAGAGGTTAAGACTTCTAGCGCAACAGTAACATCTGCAAATACATAGTTTATAGAGGGTGTTCTGAAAATGTTTCCTGATATTTAATTATGCCCTTATTCTTTTGGAGTACACTATTTATTGTTTGAAAAAGGAAACTTGTTTGCAAAAAGGTTTTGTCATGGTGTGCATGAAGTATTTCGGTTTAAGAAAAGCTAAAAGTCCTTCTAATTTAGTATGAAACTGAGCAGCATTGGGAATTATCATGACATTCTTTTTAATAGCCCCATCAGAAGGCCCAAAGGGCTACAGAGCAGTTTTACCCTATCCAGATTAGATTACTGTAATGTTACCAGCAAGGGGGAGGTGGAGAAGGGGGGGCACTGTCAGTTTATATGATTATGCCTCTCTTGGGTATGTCTCTGGCTTATTAGGAGGATTGATACGTGTTGGAAGTTGATCATTGTAGCGTTACCTCCTTGTAATGAATGTTTGCTTTGTGTAGGTTGACGTCACTGTGTAGTCATGGTATCACAGAGTGTATTGTCCGATGAACGTGGTATGTGTGAAGTTATGCTCTCGGGTGAGCACGCCTGTGTAGTGTAGTGGTTAGCACGCTGGACTGCAGTACGAAAGGCCGTGGACCGACACCCGGCAAGCGCATCAGTTCTTCAACGATAAGAGATTGCACTGATAGGCCCTCAGCTATATTAATCCTGATAGATATTTAAATATTTGCTACTTAAGTATGAAACTTAGCAGGTGTTTTGATTCATGCATTATCTGAAGAAAAATTGTTTTAATTAATTTTTAAAATTGAAAATGATGACATTGCATAACAGCTGGAAGTTAAAAAGCACCAAAGTACAGGTCGAAAATTAGAGTAACGTTTATCAACAGAGCGTAGAGTAAGCTTGATTTTTTCACGTTTAAAATATATTAGAAGGGTAAGAAATTATATTGCATGCAATTTATTTCGATTTTGGGCGAAAAAAATAAAGGTTGAAGTTAAATGTTTCAATCAGTAGACATTTCGCTGGTGAGTGCCTCTTTGTAGGGGTATTGTGACGTCATCATTAGCACAATTTGGAAGATTATTTTATTGAAAATACTTCTGAAAAATTTGAGGGGGAAAATCGGAAAGTTGAGGAAGTCTTTCGAGATGTCAGAAAAAGTATAGATCCGCGGGGCTACTAGCCACCGCCCACAGTCTGAATAGGGTTAAAGGTCAGCTAAGGTCATTAAGGAGGTTGAGACCCATTGTGACATCAGAGATTATGCAAGATATTCTCTGGTGACATACACTTTTGGAAGAATGCATTACTTTCAAGAGTTGTTTGAAGTCTTCGAGATAAACATGACGCTAGACTATTCATGGACTGTTCTTTTTTGGCCCTCTATACTATCATTCAATCTTTGCAAGTCCTCCACATACACTCTTTTATACATACATATGTATGTATTATACAACAGGGGTTTCATCGACCTCGAACCCGAATTCTGTTCTGACCACAAAGGACAAGATCAAAAGTTGTGAACGTGCTTTCAGAGTCTTGCGACATAAGACCATGAACTGACGGGCAAAAGCATCCATAGGAGGAGTCCCAACTTAGCATATTTCCATCAATAACGTTATTAAAACCGTCCGTCTTTTACCTCCTACAAATCCTTTGCCCCCCGTCTCCCCTACAAAAAGCCTTTCCATGCTCATACCAATACGTTTGTGTCAGAAAATTCTATTTAAAGTAGTTCAGAAAACGAGCAGATTTCGATCGATTGAAGCCTTTGAATACAAAGTGGAAACTACGCAAAAAGACAGCCGTTTACGGTTTTCGTTTGTGTCATTCATAAAGGAACATATTTTGTTCATGCTAGAGAATTTAGAAATTCGATTCTTTGTGTGGTGACACGTTTTGCAGGGGATACTATCTTCAAAAAAGTCTGTCCACTCATGGATGTTTAATAAACTTAGTTGGGGGGAGCGTTTACGCATAGCAACTCGGACCCAGTTACAGCTTAAGAAGGTTACCATCATAACCTCATTATTCTTTCATAGGAATGTCGGTCCCATTGTGCATTTGTTGTTTTTACGTTGGTACCAGACAACCTTCGCTTTCCTAAAAAAAGTAATGATTT
Source organism: Carybdea cf. marsupialis auct. non (Linnaeus, 1758) (assembly GCA_010016065.2). Taxonomy (NCBI): domain Eukaryota; kingdom Metazoa; phylum Cnidaria; class Cubozoa; order Carybdeida; family Carybdeidae; genus Carybdea; species Carybdea cf. marsupialis auct. non (Linnaeus, 1758). Next base: position 20,944 of record JAAAKL020001270.1, read on the forward strand.
TAGATGGACCAAGAATTACCAAGTCGTTTGGGGCATTAGCTTACTGTAATGTCGTATAATCGATCAACAATGAGCTATGAATAATGGTTCTATTTGTAGACAAAATGTATGCTATGATAATCATATGTACAGCTCCTCCTTTTTGCGATGGCAATGTAGACAGATCCTTTCTTCTCAGAATACAAAGTTTGTATTGTACCAGCAATTTTCTTAATGAAGATTCTTGATCCATGAAGACAACTTTCTCAATGCAATACTGATGATTAATACTAAACGACCAAAATTCAATATATCCACTCTTATGGTTCGCCCTTCTCCTGTCACTGTAATTGATGTCGTCATTTCCATCTTAACGACTTCGCACAGTACTCGGACATGGGAGATTCTTCCTTCCAACGGCTTCAAAAGAATAATTTAGTAAAGCTGCACTTTTGAACACAAAGAAAATGCCTCATGATATCTTACAAACGTTTTATAGACATTCTTTTTAATAGCCCTTGCATTTTATTTTTCTATCTTCTTTCTTGCAGTTCTTTGGTAAATATGTAAGTGTTAGAGTAGTGGTGCACATTTCTTGCTCTGAGCAAATATTCTAAACGGAGGGAACAGATAGAGGGGGAGGGGTTTGTAGTGCGGTCTAATTCTATTAGTGGCCCTTGCAGAGGTTTGTGGTGCCTGTCAGAAAACTAAGAAGAGAATGTAGTAAGTTTGGATACGATTTCGATTAGAGTTTCATTGTTTTGGACACCATCTTATATTGACACCTTGATGTGCGACACAGAAACTAACCCTCACAACTAAAGCGGTCACAAACATAGATGAAAATCTCTTGATAATTCCACTACGAGGACGACAAATATTTTGAGAGATATTAAACAAGTGTTACCATTTTCCTTCCCACAACATTACCAAAGTGCTGCTAAATTTACTGCAATTAGGACCCGCATTAAACTATGGCAGACAACACCTGTGAGCTGAGGTAAGGTTAAAGCATGTGCCTAAGTTTTGCGAGAGCACATGGCCTTATCATCAAGCAAAAAGACAACCTTTTAGATATTTTGCCTCCGTGGAATTTTTCATTTGTGTAAGAAGAACTCATTAAAAACTTTCGACCATTATTACAATGTGTAACGATTTGGGGGTTTTCGTGGCGAGCATACCTTACCATCCGTTTTTACGTCGGTTGTTCCACCGGTTGCCCCACAGGTTCGATGGATTTCCTCATTCTATGACGTAATTCTTTCCGCCATTCATCTCTCTCAAGTGGGTCCATTTTCACGATCCCCCATTTGCGTCGGTCGTCCTCAATCACTCGTTGCCATGTCTTCTTTGGCCTTCCTCTGGGAGCAGTGCCAGAAACATCTAATGTGTTCACACGTTTGATCCAGCATATTCTCTTCATCTCTTTGCGAGCACGTAATGAGCACGTAGCCTCGTTCTGATGAAAGTGTGAGCATTGTCTATTAACTAGTGCATTAATAAATCTCCGAGATCTCACTACAAACTTTGGAGTATAAATTCTATATCAAAGCATTAGAAATTATAGTATTTGGGGCAAATTATGAATGTTTTGGAGAGTTTTAATATTAAGTGTGGCAATAGTTGTTACAATTCTTAGTACAGAGACCACTAGAGGCAATGTTTGTAAACATTCCAAAAATATCACCATTTAATTTTTTGATTACTGAAATTCACAGTCTAGGTTGCGCCTATAACAATCAAACAGAGACATAGGGAAAAAGTCATATTGGAATATAAAGTCTTTGAGATGATGTGTTTGAAGTTGTTTCTAACGATCTCTTCAATTTGCTTCATTCAACTTGATATCAAAATTATTTAACGAGAGAAACCATCGATAAGAGAGTCGTAACGTGAATTGAGCGAAAGCTTCACAGGGTATCGTTTCTTATTAAATCAACGTTGGAAATGTATAGAAGTGGTACAAGTAGGTGCTGGAGCCCTTGATTCAACATGCTAAGAGATGTTTGATTTTCTTAAGGGACCTTTTATTCCCAGCAAAGAATAGCGGTAGGAAACTTTGTCATACAGCCAAGTCTTTTCTCCTGCATAAGTTAATTGATTCTGTAAATCTATCGTGACATCTGTATAAAAATTATGCACGTATGCAATCTACGTCATTAAGAGACACAAAGAGAAATGATGTCATTTAATTATTCTAACCGCATAAATTAAAGAAACAATTTAAAACTGTCTGTTTACTGTCGTCGGGATATTATTCGTTGTGGTGACAAGTGATGTATGCGTATGAATGTTAATGTATCTCTACGTATACCCGATAGGCCTAATAGTTGACAGATCTGCCTCAATATTCGAGTTCAGCTCAGTCTAATGTTGTAACAGATATACAAATGGTTGAAATTCTTAATAAGTCTGTGAGTACTAAGTTTTCAATAAGAAATCTACACTTTTCAGTTTCTTTAATGAACTACTATAAGTATAGTGGTGTATACATGAATTTCCACGGTGTATAGGGAAGCCAAAATCGAAGGCTTGAGACTGAGCTTTGCAGATGGTTTTGGAGATGCCTTAGAAAAATTGAACATTTCTCTGAAAAATTGAGGCTTAATGCTTGAAATTATCACATCTTAGCATTAAAGGACTACATATTTGTTAAGAAAATAGCTGACCTGATATTTTTTGTTCATGGTTTAATGGCCCTCCCTGTGTATGCCAGTGTACCAGTTGACAAATACGTCTTTACTCTCTTCGGCCGGTGAATATTCCTTGTGGTTATTGTTCCATGCATTTTGATCTTTCCGATCCATGACCAAACTACCTTCTCTAATTCCACGTATATCGTGACATATGTCTAATTGAAATTGCAATCTTAAAATGAAGACATTACAGAAGGAAGATTAAATGATAAAGGGTTCGTCAGCAGCAGCACGAATGATCGTCAGTTTCAGTGAATATCTTGAATGCCTTTAAACTGAATGTTTATTTCCCATGAAAGGTAGTAAAGGCGGGAAATCGAAGGACCTTGAATACCTGACCTTAACAGATGTACTATCTATACAACGAGATCCCTACGATATTTCCCTTGCTGTCATGGTAGAGCTACAAGCGTCAAGTCCATCGGTTTACTTGAGTAGCCTCTTGAATGATTTTAATGAGATTTGAAATTCGGGGCTTATTTAATATAGAAAATTGCTATCAACTTAAGAAATATCGGATGCTAGGACTACAAGTTTTGAGTAAATACTCTTCGTTGAGGGTGCACAAAACGCAGCACGGGTCTCGAAAGTGGAGGTATACCCTATCTTTATACAAATTGGGAACGATTGACCCACTGGCTAATGCAAGCTCCGTTCTAATGATTACGGAAACAGAAAGGCAGTCTTTGCGTCGTAGCGATTATGGTCGATCGCGAGTTTCCACAAGATTGGTGGGCAAGCTACTAACGTGATATTGGCATAGTAGCACCTGGCCAGTTCCATCCTACGAGTTGCTTCTCTGTTTGTAGATCTTAGTATAATTATTCTTATGGAGTGCATTGCTTTGCATGCGCTGTCTCCGACACACAGTTAAGATAAACTTTTCTTTTACAACTTACTAACGTTCCTCATACTGTCATAGAAGTAAATGCGTTGGGATTTCCCCCCTCACCTCGTTTGTAAGTAGTGAACAACTAAGGACTTGATAACTTGCAAATGATGAATGCATGAAATACATCCGAAAATAATAAGAAAGTGTCGATGATTGGGAAGAAGAGGATGGTCATCAAAGCTCTTTGTAGATATATTGTTGGTTTTGACAAGAATATAAGTATTTTAACCTCTCTTATATCATCACCTTAGGTAATCATGAGTTAACACGTATCTCGCTATTGATAGTTTTCTATATACAAGCTATTGCAAGTTACATTAGGTCTTCAGGTCAACAGAGAAGAAATAGTTTCTATACCCTATCCCTCTTTTAGCTCGTGTAGGTTCCAGAACAATATGGTTGATTTATAAGAAAGCTCAGATCCAAACTTTTCGGCGAATTTTAGCAATTAGAAAATAAAGAAAACTTTTTATTAGTCAATCTTGTGGTACAATCTTAAATCGGCATGATTGCTGAAGTATACCTAAGTCATCTTTTGTGAGATAATCATTTTGTTGCGTTTGGTCCTAGTCGCCGTGTCATGGTAAGCTTTTCATTTAAAGTTAAAGAGAAATGTTATTTGCTAATGATTTGATAATACTCTAACCGTATTGGTTGAATGATAAACTTTGCGCTTTGTTTAGTTCATAGATAGATTTCTGCTCGTAATTTGTATACAGTCCAATATTTAAGTTTGAAAGCGTTAGGATTTTGTATACTACATATATTTCAAGGCCTTGCACTTGCCTTTCCTTCAACACAAATTAGTGTCAGATTTCCGTGTATGTGTTGGCGCTACTGAATTTTACCACAAGAGAATTACAAGAAGTAAAAGACGATATATAATTGCTGTGATTGCTTTTGAATGTAGTATTTAAGATATTGGCTTTGATAACAAACCCACATGTCGGCGATGATAAGTTGAATTGCTGAACCAAAACTTCAACGGTCATCCATTCTGTTCTCGTTGGCACGTAGGGTTGTCATTATTGTGTGGGAAATGTTGCCGCTTGCACAAAAGAAAGACAACACTCTGCCACCGTAACACAATGGTCAAGAAACTTAGATTTGGAAGGGGTTAGAAAAACATTGGTATTGTATAGTGCTTTCATCGAAAATGATAGGCAAGATCATCAAAATGTATCTGAAGAGATGGATTATTGGTACTGCAAAACTTAACAAATCTTAAGATTCTACATATCTTGAGCTGTTCTGTAACTAGAATATCTGTGAAATTCGTTTATTATTTACTGTCGATGTAATTGTCCTCAAGAGTATCGATTAAAAAAATTCAACAAAATGAGTTTCGCATTCTCTTGTAATATCAAGAGATCAACCAAAAAATCAAAGGAGGGGCAATATTTTTTCCATTGGTAGGCAAAGTCATGACATATTTAGGCCCACTGATTATATCGTTATATGGAAGATATGCGACAGTCAGTTTTAAAAATGGCGCGAAGCTTTATGTTAAAAACGACCATAGTTGTAAAAGAAAGTGTAATGATCACAATAATAGAAGGTGTTGTGCTCAAAATTACTAAATACTGAACCGTATAAGGCCGTGGACTACTAAAAAAGGAGAAGATATGGACAAATCAGTCCGTGCATCATTATGATATGGAAACAGTTTACAAAATGCATTCCTCTCTATATTCAAGGTATGTGGCCTCCATACAGTGACTAGCAGACCCAACTTGCTCCTAAGTCTGTCAAGTCTGGCTTTCTAGTAGGCCTATGCTTTCTCCATATTTTTACGAAATTTTACCAGTTCGTTCATTTGAGGTGAAACATGTCCCTCTGAAAAGGGCATATTGAACTCATTTGATCCGGAATTTCAGAACATGTACTTGTCTGCCTGTGTGGTTGTCGCATAGGTAGTTTCGGTATATTTCATTATTATCTTCGCCCCCCTCCCTCCCACTTTTCAAACGATAACATAAGCTCCCTTTAATGCACCTTATATGGCCCTTGCCTTCAACGTTTTACTTTACCTGGTCCACAATGTAATGACTTAAGTTTTGTATTTGTGTCTTGGTTTTCTGTTCAGTGGTTTTTCTACTTTGCATTCCTAATAGGTGGGTACTCACAGCCGCACATTGTTTGCCCGAAGGCGAAAGTACATCCAAAGTCATCGTTTATATAGGGAATATCTACTCACATGTTAATAAAAGGAAGACGACCGAGAAAATCAGAGTGAAAGCAATTTTCATTCACCCGAATTATGCTGGAAATGGATTCAAAGGTAAAATCTTTACTGTTCTCTCCTCTTCAGACATCTATGATTAAGGAACCTTGCCCTATACTTAATACATAGATTTATCAATAAGTCTATCTTCATGGTCAGTCTTCCAAACTAACAAGAAAACATGATTCTCGTATAAGACGCAGATGCACCTTTTCAGAGACATGCATGCAAATTTATAGTTACAATTTATTTATTCTGTTCGCATGGGCTGCTCAAAAAAAGTAATCCCCATACTACGTTTTTTACAACAAGTAGGCCTAACAAAAGTACAATCAGTCATTCCTAAGTTTTCAGTGACAACTTGCTGAATTTACCGTTAACTATCAAGACAACAATTGATGAAATGGTCACTTTTGTGTTACCTTGGATCGTATTTGCAATGTTACATAAACTATTTACAGAAGGAGATTACACTAGCGACCACGAAAGCCTGTTCTCAAACGCAATAAAATTTATTAAAGCTCATGCACTTTTCAAATCTCATTCCAAGTAGGCTGGTATCACAGCTGCACTCTTTTTAAATTCTCATTAAGCGCCGTCCGATTTGCATACCTTTCATCAACATTCAACCAGTTTAATATAGTATTTCTTATATTTCATATAGAGCATAAATCGTGGCTATTTTCATTGCAACGTCTTTTTAAGTAACCGACGAAGACAATGTGAAACGAAAACTTTGCGCAAGTATGCGCCAGTTCGGGGAGGATAATGGTATTATCCTGTAAATCTTATCAGCATAAACTGACAATCAAATAACTACGATTTTTCAAAGTCAGTTGATTATGGCCTCATTACAATGACGCATGACTACATTTCTCCAATAATAATATAATGCCCCCTCCCCAGAATGCGAACGCCCATGCCACTAAAGAATTCTCTGAAGCAAACTAATCATAGTGTAACAAAATGCACATGATTGTGCAGACTCATGCCTCCATCCCCTGAAAATGTTTCATGATACGTCACTGTTGTGAGTACAAACCTGTCGAAATATGGTGAAAGCCCTTTCAGGTAATGGAATGAAGGAAGAGATAACTTTTAAGGGAGCGAGAAATTCATGAATCGTAGCTACAGAGCGACCCCTTACTTCATGTTAGTTCGTGTACCTACGCGAACACTCTTGTAGTAGATTTTTGTAAGAGAAGGGTACACACCTGTCGAAATATGGTGAAAGCCCTTTCAGGTAATTGGAATCAAGGAGGAGATAAATTTTAAGGGAGCGAGAAATTCATGAATCGTAGCTACAGAGCAACCCCTTACTTCATGTTAGTTCGTGTACCTACGCGAACACTCTTGTAGTAGATTTTTGTAAGTCATGTTAGTTCGTGTACCTACGCGAACACTCTTGTAGTAGATTTTTGTAAGAGAAGGGTGATCTGGAGATGTTAATATTTGTAAACTGATGCTTCTAAAGAAAGAACTCTCATTCTGAAATATTGCCTCACGTTCACCAATGTAATGACATAATGATGCCCTTTAGTTTTGAATAGATCATGTACCGCCTCTGAAGGAGAGGTAAAGTTCTGTAAAGTATAGGGAGATTGAGTTTATTGTTGATAACATTCCGCGATTTCCTCTATATTCTTCTGTCATCAAATGCTGGACAGGAAACAAATCAGGAAGGAAAACAAAGCTTTTGCAAAACTTTACACGTGGGTATTGAATTCTCTGTCCTTTGGATTCTTTCACATTGCAAATTTATGCTCCAATCAGTGTGGGAAAAGCTTGCTTGTGAGTTATTAGGGAACCTACGCTACTCGACAATTTTTACCATGCAGATTACTTCCTCTAAATTTAAAACCGGACTGTTCCTTTTCTCCAAACTACATTCTCATCAACATAAAATTTCTTGTTACTCCCACGCCACTGTGCAAACTACACCTTAACGAGTCAGCAGTTCTTCCTCATGTCAATATGATAAAAGAGTGATAAGGTCACCATTTTTAAGTGGTATTTTCAAGATGAAGTGACGCTACTGCCTTCCTTCGATATTACCCTACGCGCTCAAGTTACCAAAAATTATGAATCGGGGAACTTGTGATGATGATCATTATTATGATGTCCTAATGGCAGGGAATTTCGTGATCTTTCTTGTAATCAATCTTCGTAATTTTGAATTTGTTTAGCATTTGTTTTACCCAGCAATCTTGGCTTCAACGGAAAATGATGGGCGTAGGACATGCAAAAATTGAAAAAGTTCTCCTTAAAACAGGCAAATGGGTAAACCGGTCAGTTGATCCACTGTATGCCTTGGCTATTTGTAGCTAGTAAAAGGAAATCTGCTAGCCATTTTTGCAAAACAATCAGATAAGTACATGCTGATCTATATCAGAACAGTGAGGCGATTGAAGTTGCAAAGGGAAGGGATGAGAGTAGAATGATGCTGTTTGGATAAGGTTCGTTTTCAACATTTACATCAAACTACCTAAGTAGTTTTTATTGTGTCAATTTAATGTCTTTATTCTGATAATTATCAAGCAGAAGAGAGCTGTGCTAATAGCAAGAGGTGCTAATAGGTGGATTCCCCTTTTCTAATTATCGTGTCGAGGACCACTAGTAGCTTTTCTTATTTCTTTCTTCATTCCTAATATAGGGGCAGATATAGCTCTTCTTTATTTAGCGAAACCATCGAAGCATCAAACTATTCGACCCGCAATGACACCAGCAGATGACATTTGGATGAAGCCATTCACTCGTGGGACTGTTGCAGGGTGGGGATCAACGTCTCCGACATCGAAACACCTGTCTCCGCTTCTAAGATATGCAACTGTTCAGGTAAATCCGTGTTGAAATCTATATAAGTAGCATATTAAGCTGATTAGCGTATTGGAGGAAGCCATGAATGAGTAGATACTGGGTTTTTATGGAAATCTGAAGAATTGTGAAAGCTGTAAAAAGCCTAAGATGCACTTACCTGCTTATCCTCTTTTTACGATACACATATACTTTCCACGTGATGCAAAGTTTATAATGATGATATTAACATCAAGGCGTGTACTAAGCACCATTCAAAGAATTTTTCAGCCTGCTACTGATCCTACCGCTTTAAAGCTTCCTTTCAGATTCCTTTTACAAGGACAAACAGAGAATGTTACCCATGTCCCACCATAATCAACGTAGTAAAATCCAGAAAGTAGCATTGCACAGCGTATGCAACATGATTTAAAACTAACCAAATTTTGAATTCAGCGGTCGTGCAGTGTTTTGAAGAGGACATTTAGATAGTTCGTCAAAAACCTTATGGAATTGTTGCAGCAGTTGTTCAATCAGGTATGACCAAGGGAAGGAAAAGAAGTGGGAGCCTCATTCAAAATTTCGAACATATATATCTCCTTCAGTTGTGCTTGAAAGCTAAACTTTCATGACTATTCTCTTTTTTTCTTTTTTAATATCTATATACATTTATATGTATATACACATCATCGTCTAAATATCATTAGATCAACCAGATTGGTTTTCTTCCATTTCAGTAGCTGTTTAGTCAATTGAGCCTTGGTGTCCTTGGCAATTCCTTTGCATTTGGTCTTACCAAGGTAAAAGATATCAAACGTCATCCTAAGTCGGATTCTTCTTTACAATTCTAAAGTTGGATTATTTGTACCAAGAGTTTAAGGAAAATTCTCATTTTGTGACAAAAACCTGATACTAACAGCACTTACCCTAGGCAGATGTACTTATAAGAAAATGTGGCAGGGTGCCGATTTCCTGCAGTCGTAGCCGAACATCACAAATTTTATAAATTTATAATTTTATAAATTTATAATTTATAATTTTATAAATTTATAATTTATAATTTTATAAATCTTATTCGCTTTTCGTAGTGGAAACGTTTTGTGCAAATTTTGGGCGAATTTTCTTCAATTGAATTTTAAATTTTTTTCTGATCAGTATAATGCATGCACCACCCAGTGTAAAGGACTACCGAAAGGCAACATATGTAATCCATTAGTTTAATTCTGCAGTCACAGGAGGAAGGAGTTTTAAGAGCGTCATATATATATTTTTATATATGTATATGCTATCGTAATCAATGTTTGATAGGGACATAAGATTGATACGATCATATATCATTTGATACAATTCCATGAAATAACCTTCGAATTCCGTTGTACATGGATTTAAGACGAGTGAAGTAATCTGTCCATAAAATTGTCAGGTTTAGCCACGACTAAGAAAAATCGGGGTATGTTTTAGTAAGAAACAGCATAGAGTGCCAGTATATTATGCGTCATCCCAGGTGGAGCATATTTTTCATCATAAACTGATGCCTCATTTTTCCAATCTTTATTTTTAGATTATTCCACGAGATAAATGTAACAGACGTGCCTCTTACAATGGTTCTGTCTTGCCTGATATGATGTGTGCCGCTGGTAGAAATCGAGATGCTTGTTACAGTGACAGTGGTGGACCCTTGATGGTTAAATCATCATGTAGTTCTGCCAACGAATGGGTTCTCATTGGGGTAGTATCATGGGGGAGAGGATGTGCACATTCTAATTATCCGGGTAAGTTGAAATAATTGCTTGGTTTTACAAACATTTTATCATAATGTCAATGAAACAAATCAAGGGACTACACGACTGGCAAATATTAGTGACTACTTTTTCAGAATTAAGGTTTTTTGCTTAGGATTTATCAGGTTTCCCGTGTATTCTGTGGATAAATTTTGGGGGACCGAGGGAACAGTTTTTCACTTTTCTTACGATGTAGACTACATTCCCCCTATTTTTCTTCTCTTTTTTAATATCCTATAATGTTAGTAGAGAATGGATGGCTCCTCCTCTCTTAGTTACTTTACCATTTGAACCACGGCATGTGATCCATCTTTCCTAAAACCAACCTATCTATTACGTATACATACAAAGTATAGACGCAACAGCCTTTAGACACCAATAAATCAATCAATGGCGTAATGAAAACCCAAGAGTAAACATGTTGTCTTAGAATTTAATAACAATCAGTTTGATAAGGAAGCAATAAAAACCGAGTCGATTTTGGTGTAACAGCTGTTTTCTTGACTTCGTTCATGCCCACATAATATCGAATGTACACTAGGATAAAATACTGACTAATTTATACACAAATGTATGCAGTGCCGTAACCACTGGGGGGGGGGGCTATAGCCCCCCAATAAATTTCAAGGTGATTGAAAGAATGTTCACAGAGTTTACGTACCGTCAGTTGCCTT
>JAAAKL020001271.1:8890-31955 GCA_010016065.2 Carybdea cf. marsupialis auct. non (Linnaeus, 1758)
TCGTGTTTTTTTTTTTTTCTTTTGTTTTTGTTTTTTTTTTCCCCTTTGTTTTTTTTTTTTTTTTTTTTTGGGTTGGGGGGGGGGGGGGGGGGGGGGGGGGGGTAAGTATGTGACCAAGGCCCAAGAGGACTACGGTGGAAACGAGACTTTTTTCATGGACCCCTTGTCTGTCAGCCCTGCACAAGATAGCTGTCGTGACCAGAACAAGTATGTAATGTCTGGGACGTGACCGTGATTTCAGGAATAATTATACTAAAAATTGTGTTTCAACTGCATAAAATATGTTCAAGAACTGTGTGATACTTACTTACTGTTGACTTTGTGTCTTTCTACACCCAATTATATCAACCAAATGCGTTTTCTATCAGTCTAGTGAAAATGTTGTGTTGCAACGTTAACCCGAAGTGTGATGTACGCGTGTCAGACAGACGTCTAGAGTGACCTGCAAGACAGACTTGCCATTGGTTTAAGAAATTTTCACGTGAGCACGTGACTCTATTTGTAATGTGTTTGTATTGACGGAATCTGCTGAAAATGAAATCAAATGATTTTGAGGTGTCATGCGCAGTCTACAATCAGAGACCACTTGGTCAGCGGCGAAAAAGAACAGCTGTTTGACCTCAAGAAAAAATATGCTGAGTGGACATTTGAATGAAACAACAAAAACTTGGGGAACAGTGACAGTTAAAACAACTCCACTCAGTGGTTACGCTAATGAACAATTCTTATTTGCCTCTGTCTTAGGCAATCTTTAAAATTCCTGGACTGTAAAACCCTAATCCTCCTGAAAAATATATCTGTGCATTTAATCGGCCATTACATTTACTAATGCGAAGCACAAAAACTCCAAGCCAGTACTGAAATAATCAAAGGGATAAATGACTTTCGAATTAGCATTCGATTTTGTGATTGTAGAAATCACATTATATATCCTGTAATACTTGTGCCTTTTCTGCGATTTACTTGTAATTTTTGTGATTTTCTTGGCTTTTTTCTGTGACTTTTTGTGATTATTGTGATTTTAGTGGGATTTTTGTAACTACTTTGTGTTTTAGCTTCTTGTGCCCCTCGGAGTCTTTGACTTCTTTTACTACTACTTTAGGTGGCACCATAGACTTTATAACTATGTTATAGAATCAATAGTGGCACGCCGTTACAAGGAGAGAGCCAACTATACGGCTTCTAGACTGGAGTTAAACAAATGGAAGAGCACCGTGCCCAATATAACTGATCTGTAGATATATAGCGAAGAGTCTCAGTAGAACTATCTATCGTATTCATTGTGGTTATTGTTTTAATCATCGCAGTTCCCTATGTTGTATTATCGCGGTTATCATGAACATTTTATTGACGTAACCATTGTATCAATAATGTGTAACACGTGTTATCTATTTGGGTGTTGTTCGATTGTAAAGTGGAGGAGACGCTAAAATAATGTTGGAAAGTACTCTCGTTTCGTCTTAAAGGATTCGATCCCTTTTTCGTCTATCACGACAGTTATACTCTCTTAAATGCATATCTAACCACACATGCCCGGTAACAGTTAATAAGGGCTGATCGGAGTTTTAAGGAGGGACTGCCGGTCCACATCCCACATTCCCCTCTCTTTGATGGATCCCAGTGCTTCAATGCCAGGAAAAACATGTTACGTATCTGTTCAATTCGATAATGTAATGTAGTCAGTTGAAACTAGAATACCTGAGGGTGACAAAGCGCTTCCTGACCTTCCTCTGCACTTTCTCATTTTCCTGCATTGCGACGCATAATGTTAGAGTACCCGTGCAAATTTTGCGATGCTAACGGCCTCGTGCCCTACAAAGCAGACACTAGTTTCTTAGTTAGCTGTCTAATTACTTGATCCGGTTGTTATTTTACCGAGTTATTATTCGAATTCCGTTCAAGATGAACTTCATCAATTAGTCTGGGATTCAGTCACCTTACCTACAGCAATGACATCGTTAGACCCTTTCAAATAACACGTCATGAAGTGACACAATCATATTTTCCTCGGAAATGTTGAAATGGCAGAAAAATGACAAGTAGCTGGCATCAAGGCAGTTTTGTGGAAAATGGGGTGGTTTGGTGATTCAAAACTTGCCCAAGTCACGCGAGTTTGCTGTACCCTTGACGTTAAGTATGCTACCGACAACAGGACTACAAAATTGAGTAACTTTGGGGATTAGTTTATAAAACATGTATCAAATTATAAACATCACCTTGAGAGCTTTATATCTATCAAATTATAAACATCACCTTGAGAGCTTTTTATCTATCTGGCACTACGGGATTTGAATACACGTAACAATGACACATAGAGTGTTGGTTTACGCACACAGCTTTGCTACCTCTACAAACACCTGAGAAGAGAAGCACTGCATTATTAAGCATGGATATTCTTCATCATCTTCGAATGAAGAGGAATTGTATGATCAATGTACGGTTTACTTTCCAAATGAAATTGCTCAGTAACCGAAAAAAATATGGGATTAAGAGCTCAGTGCTACGAAACACATACAAACAGATAATGTAAACCGTATTTGGCAAACTTTAATGGATAGATTTGAGTTGATTATCTTTGATGCAATGTTAAATCAAAATAGCGTTGTAGGGTTAAAATGAGGAAGAGAGTGATAAAATTACTTTGTTTCTTGTCTTAACAGAAATCCTCCTGAATTTAAGATGCATTCACTTTTGTATACGTTTCTATCCTAAGTGACGTGTGCTTCGAGAGCAGTATCTTCAATTCGTTCTTAATTTTTGTGAATAAATATCTTATCACGATGGACATTCTCATAAAACATCTCTGTTACTCCTGGTACTCCTGGTACTCCTGGTACTCCTGGTACTCCTGGTACTCCTGGTACTCCTGGTACTCCTGGTACTCCTGGTACTATTGGTACTCCTGGTTCTCCTGGTTCTCCTGGTACTCCCCCTTCCTCAGTTTCACGCTTTCTATTTTCCCATTTAGCAATGAATAGCGACATAGCAACAATATCTTTACTGTACTCATCCTCACCACTCTTACTGTAACTGTCTTCCACAAAATGAACACCAAGAAATTCATTCAATTTCTTATAAGGAGGTCGCCATGATTTGCATGTTTCCCTCAATGGACTGTACAGAGAAACTAGTAAACCCTGGAATAGCACCTTCCACTATTAAGACTCTAGACATGCATAGATGAGTTACACCTAAATATACACATGTTAAACATGTAAACTTTCTTCCCATTAAAACAATCATGCGGGGTCATTCTGCTAACAGCATTGATACACCAATATCCGTAGTATCGAAAACGTAGACTAAACCACTGCACTAAATAGTGCAATAGTTAAGTCAACAATCTGGGAAGTCGATCCCGAATTCTCACCACCATCAGCAAATTAATTTTTTCGTTTTTTCATGAGCTTCATCAGTGCCATTTCAATACATAAGTACTTATATTGTCAGGCATATCAATAAGTACAGATTAGAAAGAGTGGGATTTCATGCAATCAATAAATGGAAATTTCCTATAAGAATTGCTCAAAATTTTCTACAAAGGTTATGACTGCATATAAGTAATCAAGTGCTGCTAGACAACAGGAAATGTACAATATTCACATCTGGATCATATCCTTTTATTTGAAGATTCTCTTGGTAAGGAATCTTATATTTTTGATCAAACTATTTAAGAAATTAAGACATTCAAGGTTTTATTTAACCTTTTTTCAAAGAAAATTGATATATGAAGGACAAAGGTATTAAAATCCAACAAAATGTTGCTTTCAATTTCTGAACTTACACCCTGTAATTTTTTATGGCAGGCGATCATGAAACAGTAATAGAAAAAGGGAAGATCTTTTATAACGTAGCATTTAACAACGATCAATTCTTCAGTTGATGCAGTACGTGCTGTCATTTAATTTGAACACTGTCTTGTTACTGATGTCAAAGGTCAGTCTCGTTTTTAGTCCCCTTTTTGCGTGCTTCAACATTAATCACCTCCTGTACGTACATAGTTATTTCCTATTGTAACACTTTTGTTGCCAGTCCTCTCTTCATATATTACAGTAATAGACTTTACTTTATCTAAGTTAAGACTGTTGTAATTATTGCACTGTTTCTCTTCTACAAAAATAGTTCTTTGCATGAAGCTCGTTGTCGCTTACGGAGAAACTTGAACAAGGAAACAGGTTCGTTTTGCCTTTTTCCCAAGACAGTCAAAATCAAAAGTATCAAACCCATTTAATTTTTATCAAAATGCATAGCCTTTGACCCGAAAGTAAGTAGAGCCCGGTATCAATTATGAGGTTTCTGTTCAGGTTCTTACTGTTCATAATCCATCGCATTAATAATAACAGGTCCCGATACATTGTTGGACGACACGGCCACAGAAGGTTACAGCCATGGTGCCTGATGTACAGGAAACTTATTTTATATGCCAACTTAACAAGACGACTGACTTTTAAAAAACTGTTTTTACTTAACTATGAACAGTGAAATGATAGGCAAATTCCCCTGATTTGCATTGCATTGTTAACCAAACCCATCTATGCTTTGGCACAATTTTCGTAACAACATAGAGTATATGCAATAAAAGAAAAATAAAGCAACATGTACAACACCTTGTCTAAGTCAGCTCTAGTGAAGATCATTTTTATAGCTGACTATTATCAAATACCTTAGGCCTGCTTTAATGTCTTGCAGCGATACAATGCATTCTATAAAGCGCCCGAAGTTGGTACACTAGCGTGGAATCCTGCAGCCTGTGGATTATGACACTGTTCGCTTGTTCAGCAACGAGGGCTCAACTTTTACACTATTTTTAACAGATGCACAATACATATTTGAAATATATATGTTGTCATTCACAAACAGCTTTGCAACGCTTTCTGTGAAGAACATGTTTGTACGTGTTCAGCCACTCTTGTTTCTGTCGTTTGGCAATGCCTAACAATTATTATGTTTACATCGGTATTTATGATGATCACATTCTCTGACACCTTGTTAAAGCAAGTGATACATCAAGCAGAACTTTCTAAGGCAAGTTTACGACTTTGAAAGGACATTAGTACGCAACTGTCCAAGCGCTTATTATCAACGATGCCTGTTATACAAGGGTTGGGAAATCACAAACGTAGCAGAGGCCTGGACAGAGTAATATGGCTTGTGACATAATGGTATTGTATTGCGAAGGATGTAACTTCTTAATGTGGCTTAGTGCTTTTTACACGTCAACCTTTTCAATAATAGTTTGCTTTAAAATTAAATTGCTAATGGTAGGAAATGATAAAAATGAAACAATGTTGGTCTGTCATAACGGAGCAAAACACAACTCTTTCACTACGTGTAAAAGAGAAGCCTTCTTCAGATGGAGATGATGTTGCAGTATACCACAGATGTACAAGTGTCGGACCTGTTACTACGATGTTTGTTATGCATCAACGGTTTCAAAGGACCATCTTATGTCTCCCCAAAGAAATCTCCTTAGTATCGTCGGCTATTTTAATTTCAGAAATCATAAATCTAGTTGCAATAACAGTTCAGCCGATGTCTTGTGTCAATGTAGACAGTTACAGCGGATGGTTTAGAGCTTCGTCAAGGAATCAACTTGAGGATTTAAAATAACGTAACTGAAGTGAATCGCCATTGCATTAGTTACTATGTGATTGCGGCTGACTATCACACGCAAGGAGTAACCACTCGATAACGGTCAATGGCTGATCACATCACTAATCCTGGCGTCAACCATGATTAAAACTTGTAATAATAATCAAGCAAAGAGCGATCCAGTTAGGCGGAGATATTCCATGAGAACTCTGCTAATACGACCAAGTGAGTTTATCGCGCGATTACCAAATAAGGCATGAAAGAAGGGTGCTCTCTTAAACAGAGGAGAAGCTGAGGTATACAATAACTAAGCTTAGACGACAGACAAAGTTTGGACGAAAGAGAGTCAATCGAACATTGTCAAACTTCTATTTCAGCTAGAAGCGCGTAGGCTCAGGGACAGTATAATCCCACGGTAGAAGGCTTGGGTTATTTTTAAGGCCAGCTGTATAAACTCCGTCAAAAATATTTGCCATCATTCTCCGTAAAAAGATGAAGCGCAGTAGTGCTGTCCCTAGCAGCGTTTTTACGCTAACGGGCAAGTCAACCATGTTTGAAAGATAGCAAAAATGAACGGTTTTTGATGCGCCTACTCAGACATCCAGCATCCACAGTACTTACTTAACATAACTGAATATGCCAGCTCCGTTATTTGACCTGACAGCATCGTCTCTGTGCATCTGAGAACCTTAACATTGATGCTAGAGCGATAAACCCCTACCAAAAAGACTGTTAACTGAAACTTGTGCAGTAGCGGCGCATATCACTGCGATTTGGATCAGGCATGGCCTGGGAATGGGATCCCATCGTTTTACATGCCATATCGTTTAGATGCCAGGGACTTATCCTTTTTAAGATGTTAGGAACATATCCTTGTAAAGATGCTATGTTGATTCAAAAGGCATTAGTATTTATATACGTGCACGATCAATCTTCCTAAATCTGCAGTTTTATACCATGTAGCTGCCAGTACTCTATGAAAGCTGAAAAAAATTAATACTTTCCAAATCCTCCCTTTGCTCCCTGATTGTGCCAGGGATCCTGTTTAACATAAAACTTCGCAGTTCGCTTTCAAGATTGCTAAAAAAGTTGTTAACGATTGACAAACCCTTGTAATACATACTTTCTATGGCAGGGGTATACATTTTACTTTTTATGTTTCTATTGTGTTCTTCTTATCAAAGTGTCACGTTTGTTATAGTTATTTGTCGATAAGAAGTCATCTACATCAGCATAAAGACATCAATCTAATCTCTTTTATTGAGGTTCTCGCGATAGGCCGAGACAAAACGGTAGTGTAAGAGAAAGTATTGTACCACACTGTGTTGATTTGAGTTGTGCAGCGTAATGTTCTTGTACCATCATAAGTATTCTCGATCTGGCTAATATCCCTAATGGACAACATCTGGAAGACGTTAAAGAATGCCATATAGTCACTGATAAATGCCAATTCAAACTTGATGTAAGAAATAAATCAAAGGATACACATTGCTTGAAAATCAATGCGAATATTTCTAAAGGCTAGGCAAGCCCAAACTTTTACCTACCTCCTTTCACTGTTCTCTCTATCACGTTTTAAGGTAGGATCTGATGGAGCATCTTCAAAATGTTGCAGATAAGATTAACACTTTCGAGGTGAGAGCCGAAACGTTATGCTTTCAGTATAATGGTAAGGTACCATCTCAGTTTAGGTGGGTGCAACTTCTCACCCGAGTTTTAGATTTATAATTTTCGGGCAAGTTTGAATTTTTCAGTTTAAAGTTAGATTTTTCTTAAGTAAAAATCAGAATGCCTGTATTTCAGACTTTTTTGTCCCATTCTTCTTCCTCAAGATATAGGCCATCCACTTGCGCGAATTTCAACTTTCAAGAAATTTGATTGGGCTCAGTGGCCCCCTGTGTTCTCTCTTACCGTTCGTCTATGGCCGAGAGAGTCTTGGATTAAAAGGGCTTAGAAAAACTCTTCCAATACACAGTGTTAAGGGTATAGCTGAATTCGGCCATGCATTACTTCAGAACTTCTTTAAAAGATTGATTATGGAAAGCACTGGTGGAAAAGGAAGACATAAAGGAAGACGACAGTCAGATCTCGAAAAAGGACTGAGATAACCAGCATCAGTCTTTCCATTAGGCACAAAGTCTTAATAAATAGAATGAGCTTATGAAGGATGCAATAGATTAAGAGACATATATCTACACATTACAAATGTTCAAGCCCCTAAACAACCGCAGAGAGAGAGAGGAGTATGACAGACAGATAGATAGACAGACAGATAGATAGACAGACGGACAGACAGACAGACAGAGTGGAGGGAGAAATGTGAAGAAATAACCTGAAAAGTTGTGGTGTCTAGAAATTTTTCCCTATTTGGTAGTTAAACAGTGTCATGCTTAAACTAGACATAAAGGAAAGGTTTCTTTCAAATTTAGGAAACGTGGATGTTCAACAAATTATATATGACCTCTTCATCTTGCTACTTTGTCATATTGATTGCTGCAGCTTGACAATATTATTGAGATTTTGTCTGCCTATCCGATTGTAGCTTCTCGGACTCTGACGCTATTTATCAATACTCCTTTTCCTTAAAAACTTTAATTCAGAATGTTCGTGCCCTTATCTTTATGCAGACCCCTTGACACCTGATGGGGGTAAAGTTTGCTTAAAAGCACTTTTCTCGCAAGAAGACGTTGTTACGATAGTGGGGGAAGTATGGATTCACAAAAAAGTCTTCCCTCTATGACTGTAGGTTTCAGGACACACTTAAAAGTCTTAAATGAATCAGGAAGCCGATTATTTTTAGCCTTCTTCAGGAACTGAACTTCCTCATCTCAGTTACCATATTGAGGGCCTTAATGAAAATACTTTAGTCATTATTTAGATTACACAATCGTTACAGATATTCTAAGGATAAATCATCATCAGATTTGAAGATTTTCAGGTTTTGATGACAGCATATAAAAGACGTTAAAATGACTTACTTGAACAACAAAGTTAGTTCGCAGGAATTGATATTCATGAACCTTCATATATCTTATCACACTTGAACCTTTTGTATTATTCTTTGCTTAATTGTAGGAGGGATCGAATAGGCGGCAGGAGAATCTTTCTAAGACACTTTTGTAAGAGGGCATGCCAAGCACTTAAGAACATACGATTTGTGGTAGAACTGAGTGGTACGCACTCCCAGTAAGCATATACTTTAGTCATGTTTAGTATGTTCTGACTAAATATACTTTTGAGTCACGCTTTCCCAAATAACCCAAACCTTTAGATGCGGAGATTTATTTCCGTATTCAAAGCTATTTTCTATTTGCTATGAAATAATGCTTACTAGATATTGAAAAGAATCGGCAATCTCGAATTATTTACATTTACGAAGATATCAGGTTCTTAATAGTCGTGCTCAGATGGAATTGTGAACAAAACTCTACTTTTTTTACCCAGTTCACACATCAAGTCTTCCGTAGTCTTGTACCCTGCATCAAATTTCCGTAAATGGTGCATGTACTGACATCCGAAGTCTAATGTTCATGCCAGCTTTATGCTTACAAAAGTCGTACGATAATTACGCAAAGTAGACAGAAAAGAGTTTACTTTGGAGGGTGTTCCCTTGATGTACATCATTGTTATCGAATTTTCATCAGGCAAAAGAGAGATTTTGTATCACGATGCATTTCAACGATCGTTCGCAAGAAATTTGACTGGTTGCCTAGTTTATCAACACTTTCGATTGTGCCCCGCGAGGATAGTGTCAGAGACCCTCGACTAAAACTTGACACTGGTACACCCATTGCTCTATGCACCTCTCCTGAAGTAGTCTTGTTCAAAAGATCGTATCGGACGTTCCACGTTCTGATCTGAAGCCACCTTGAAACTAGGAGTAATTCTAGGGCATAACCTAACCATTATCCCAATAAGGAGGAGCTGCGCATGGACTTTGCCAACAGCCTCCAGGAGAGTAATACCGCAATGGCCATTACACCATGATTGTGATCTTTTCCCTTTGAACAGAGATACCAGGAATGCATGATTCTAATCCGGTGTGCTCTTATCCTGTATTTAAAGGGTTGCCCCAGTAATACGTGAAGAAGGTAAGTACTGAAACAGCAACATTTTCACCTTAATGATACAGTAGCGCTACAGGGATAACCTCAAAGGCCTTGTGCTTTTTCTCCCTCCATCAACTTCATAAAATTTTCATCTGCCTTTAAGATAAAACTTAGTCAGTAATAAATGACTAAAGTTTTTACCTACTAAAATTTTAACGGACGTTACTTTTCGACAAAAATTTCCAGTGCAAAACTTTTAAACCGGCAAAGCCATTACTGACGTTATACAGACCAACCAATGCATCATGTTCACCATTTTGTGTGTAATGTAAACCCGTGTTATCCCTCCCCCGTGGGGCTGAGACCGGGGGAGGGATAACGCGGTTTCACATTACACACAAAATGATGAAGATGAAGCATTGATTGACCTGTATGACATCGGTAGACAGAAATTAAGAAGAAAACAAGATGTTAAATATCTCAAGGGAAACGTTGCAAGCAATGAAAAGTTTTATATCCATACAGTTTATTGTCCTTTTCTGTAACATAAAAGAGAACTTACTAGGTTTGCAAAGCAAACTTTTAGTCGGTAAAAAGTGACTAAATTATTCCTTAAGCCCGGTATACACGGTGCAATATGTTGATACAACTGGTTTTAGAAAAGAACAGGTTCTATTTCTCACAACATGTTGTGGCAAATCAGCCAAGGGACGATGCATTCATGAAGGTCATACAAGAGGAGGAAGGGAAGCTAAGACAGAATTTAAAAGATTTTTAGACGTTTTAAGACCGGAATGAGCGAGTTACTTGAGCTTCAGCTGTTCCACTTCTCTCTAACATATATAAAAAAGTTTTATTTTTCCAAATGATAGGCAGTTGTGAAACCCAGTTGTACAACAAGACAGGGTCCTCAGGACGAGTTGTGTTCAAAATGTTAATACAACATGTTGCACGTGTATGTGGGGCTTAAAAGTGACTAAATACATTACCGACTAAGATTTTACGTCTAAGGTATTGCATGGCAGGAGCAGTAGGCCTATCAATGTGTGTCGTTTGATTTGATTGTCAATCATCAATGATTGTTAATTACTAAACTGTCTACAGAAAATACAGCAAGGAAAAGGTCTTCAAATGCTCTTTGCAACAATTTTTGATACCCTTGGAATCCTTGATTAGTGGCTTTCCAAGGGCCAATTTTGGAGATGGCAGTGAAGACTTGGGCGAGACCAATGTGCGTAGCAGACAGCAGGTGTTTCAGAAACTTTCCTGTCGTTCGCATTTCTTTAGGTATTAATCCAACACACTTTATTTTCTGGAGCTTACGCTTAATAAAACCTTTAGAGCAGTACATTTTAAACTACGCTGGAACTGATAGTGAATTTGTAGAGACAGTTTTTCCAGCCCGTGTATTTCTCTGATACGAGCACCATTATAAAAAACCCAAATTACGATGTCTTTCATAAATTAGTAAAGAACCTCTGCCACTACGGAACACTCTTAGTTTCAAAAAGCTCCAAAGAAACTTCCATGCTGACCGTATTATATTTTGAAAGTTTTTACCACGAGTGGCAGAGTTAATATATCGAATAATTCTCAGTAGCTGAGGGGTCTCGGTGCCATTCTTTACGATTGTCTTTCTAATCCTCATTTTTAATTCGCCAAAAATAAACTTAGCGTTTGAACTTAAGTTTCTAGACGATCATTGAAGGAATTGAGATCATCCTCATAAGCTTGTAGAGGAAGGGAGCTCAGATCATGAACATTGGAAAACTAGATAATTTTTATGATGTAAAATCTGGATATCACGAAAAACATTTCATGACATTTCCGGGGTATCAAAAAGTTCACATTCACACTTAGGAATCTCAGCGTTGAAGTGACACTATAACCAAACAATAGACATCTCAATTTTCTCCCTCTCGTCGGTAAAGGCCCGTAGTTTAGTGGAAAAGTATCGCAAGTTGTGCAAGTGCAGAGACCGTGGGTTCGATTCCCCATGGTTTCACCATTTTTCACTTTCGAGATTTTGCAATGGCCAGTAGCTGCTAGAGAAAAAAAAAGGGACAGTATCTCAATTAGCCCAGTCTAATTTTGCCGTCCTGTTGAAGTTCAAACGGTGTTCCACGTTACCCTTTGCTTCCGGTGCCGATTATATAGTCTTGGTAGCAGTACTCTTTTGGAATCACTGATGGCTTGTTTTCGGTGCAGCCCAGCTGTTCATGCTGGCAAGACACGGCAGCAATAAAATCGGCTTGGCAGACTATATGGGAATATTGTGTACTTCTTAAGCAGTTTTAACTTTTCCAAGACAGAACACTAACAGGATTAGCTAATTTGATATAAGCTAGTGTTAGTTTACCGTAGAATGCCACGAAGGCGCAAGGTAAGAATATCGAACATTTGTTTGGGGGCTGTGGTCTGTTCCCAACAAACGCCTTTCATTCTCTACTTCAGTTCCGCTCCCCATACGGACATAATGAGTTAATGCAGTAACAAGTATTTGGACCCTATCTATGTGCTGATGGAGCTCACAGCAGGACAAGGTCAAGTCATTGTGATATTCAAAATTTGACGGTGATGCAACTGCAGCTTATCTGAGTCGAGGGGGAAAAGGTGAAGGGTCAATTCCTTCGTCTGAGAGACTTTCCATAACAAATGTCATACGTCTGTCATTGCAGAATCTTTGAATGTAACTCCACAAAATCAGCCGTTTACAGACCACATAGCGGGATTTGGACTAGAGAGTACAATTCTTACACGGGTTTCATTGGTACACAGGACCGTAGCAAAAACAGTCGTGTGGAAGGGGTGGGTTGGGAGCTTCCTATTTTCTGAAGGAAACAAAAATATCCATTGAATACATAAATGGCTTGGCAAAATGTGGGGCATATGCCACTCATCCCGAATAATTCCTACGGTCCTACAATCACTCCAAAGTGACCTCGCTCACGCATACTTAAATGGAAAAGTCCATGGCTTTTGGGTCACGTGATCGGCTCCAATGGCGATGCAAGTTTCAGTAATGATATAATTATGCACAGACAACAAAATGCATATTAACCTGTATGTTCTAACAATATGCTTGAATTTCAGAAGAAGGGCAAAAGGTATTTATGCATATGTTTTCACTGAAATTTCTAACAGAAGGAACACGGGAAACAAGGTTAGTCAAACTCTTTCCTGCTTGTCTCATGGGGATAAAATAATAAATAACATACTAAAATATTTCCCCCTAGACCATGTTTCTTTGTGACAGTATAACTTCATTTTGTTATTATTAGTGTTCTAAGTCTTAGATCAAAATTCCGGATAATGAGAGGTAATGCAGCTATGTGAGCAAGATGTCAGCATTCGAGGAGAAAACTTTGAGGGAGGAGGAGGGGTGAAAGACTTTAAGTGAAGAACTCTGTAGAATCCTAAGAGTGCAAGCAGGACTATATCTTGTCTGTTACAACTAAGTCTATTATTACCATTTAAGATACTTTTGAAGAACGCAGGCTCCTCACTAGTGTAGTTGAGGTAGGCGGAGGGAATCATTAAGTAAGGGGTCAATAGCACATGAAATCAATTTTAGCTCTTTGCTGGCATATGTAGAACGTCAAAAATACAAAATTTTACGCTATGCTATTTAGTTCGGATTACCTGCATCAAATTAGAGATTGTTAGTTATTTTCATGAGCAAGTGATGATAAGTAAACATATCCTTTATACATAAAGTGACGGATCGTAATGTCCTGAGCTCATATACTAAAGGTTCTTGGTTTGACTTTTAGCTTGACCGGCTTGTGTATTTTCGAATAGTACAAAAGAGCTGTAACCGTCGAAGTCAAATTTCTGAAGTGCAAATACGAATACTAGTTTAGGAGTTTAGTATCTAGAAGACGATAGCCAGATCATGAGTTAGGGTCACTATGATCTGATGTAGGCAAAAGCTAATAAATGTGCTCCTAAATTACTCTGCGTTAATCCTATGACTACGTGGATGGCACATGATGACTGGAGAACAATGGAGGAACAATCCACATGACGAATCTTTGATCATCACGATAGACCCCTATACAGATAGGAGGCATCAGGTAACCTTACAACTTCTTTTAACGCAATACCTAATAAGTATTTGTTTACTGTTTATAGTGGAATTATATTTCTCCTTATTTGGAAAACATAGTTTTGAACATTGTTGTTTAAATTAAAGAATACTCGGTACAAATAGTTGGAAAGGAAAAAAGGTGCCTCTGATCTCACTATTACATGATAGCTATATACGGACGTTGATTTAGTTAAAAGGCGACAGTACAACTCCATTAAAGTATCAGCTTGCAAATTTTACAAGGAATTTGTCGAAGTCAAGATTTTTTGATGTTTGCAGACATGAATGCTAACTTGACTAAGATTGCTTTTCTTCTGTGTCATTGAGCGACGGTAAGGAGTGAGCACTTGCTTGAGAGTTGAAAACGAGGCTTTACACACTGCTGGAAAGAAAGTGCTCAACGATATGTCGTGTAGATAAGTGAAAAACCTTAACAGAGGAGATAAATGCAAGTGATCTAAATCACAATCTTGCTTCCCTCGAAGTTCTTAAAAAAGGAAGCGCTTAACAATATTACATCCGTTTGCAGCCTCTCTCGAGACTGCGTCAAGACGAAGTAGTACGCCAAGCGGAGCGAGCCATTACTTCGTTGGTGAGGATGCGCTCAATTTTTATGATTTTTATGAAGTTGTTTTCCACTGACAATTTTTGTTAGTTTTGTATTCGACATCTGAGAGTGAAGCACAGTATTTAAACTCATGATGAAGACCTTCATTTATAAAAAATCACGGACCCTGTACGGACGGATTCAATCATATGATGTATTGTTCCTCTATATTCTCGTTGTTGTTCTTGGGCATTGATAACAATACAGATAGGTTAGTATAAACGTCGCTTGTCATTATATTTTGGTACTCGGGTGTGATTCCATTTCTGGCGTTTTTAAACTTGGTGCTACGTAATCAGTGCTTCCTCTGTTCGAGTCAAAAATTTACTTGGACTAGAAGTTGTAAGGGAAGAGGGGTTTTGAGAAGGGACCAGACCCCCCATCCCACAGGGGGCTTGTGAGCATGACTGACAGCGGGGGAACCTGACGCTCTAATTAACGATACATCTTTGACATCAACATGAAAGAAGTCACATCAGTCCATCGTTCTTTTCCTGGAACTCAGGGGTGCTAGGGGGTGAGGGCTTTGTTGACATCATAAAGAACTGTGCCTACTAATTACTTTAATAGGATCGCAGTTTGTTTCATAGATACGGCCATCTTCCCATTGACCAGACCTTACCATAAATATAATC
Organism: Carybdea cf. marsupialis auct. non (Linnaeus, 1758); assembly: GCA_010016065.2. Lineage (NCBI taxonomy): Eukaryota > Metazoa > Cnidaria > Cubozoa > Carybdeida > Carybdeidae > Carybdea > Carybdea cf. marsupialis auct. non (Linnaeus, 1758). The sequence goes on from JAAAKL020001271.1 coordinate 23,864, forward strand.
CTCTGATGACATGGTAACAATTTAAGACTTAGCATTCAGGAAGGAACAAGACTGAACATGTCTATGAAAACAAATCTGAACAATGCTTTCACTATATTGTTGTGCGTCAAGGCAGGGTTGCGAAGTTTGATCGTAAATGATGCGTCAAGTGAAAAGAAAACACAGAAAAGAGTCAAGTAAGTATTGTACTACAATAGCAAATTTTAGGCAAAGAACAGTTTTCTTAAAAAACATCCCTAGCCAGGCGACAAGTACATCACTGTTACAGTGCATTTAAGTTAAATTCCGATAGTAGACTTACACTAGTGACAAGTCCTACTGCTAGTACAAAAATACTCAAAGAGAATTCCAAAAGCTCCCTGTCCTATTCAATCAACGATATACTGCTTCTTTAGCCTATTCTTCGAAGTTAAAGGTGTTACCTTTATTTCAAAGGGACATGAGACACAGGCAGGTATAAGATCAGGTCAACTCTAAACAAAGCAACATAGCTTACTCTGTGCCCTTCGTATTACGTCTATGGGTCCACTGTCTTTCTACAAAATGGTCATTCCATATGTTAACTAGTTGCACTTAATAGTTGTAAAATGGGATAGCAATTTCTATTCACCAGGGGGCTGTAAAGTCTAGGCCACTGTTTGTGGGGATAGAAGTTCTGTCAGGGGCAAGACGTATATGGTATAATTACTAAGTTATATAGGGAAGTCTCTGAAAACACTAGTAAGAGTGCACCTATGCACAAAAATATCCTGACAAACATCTGAAGTTTTCGACAACAAGATATCTTTAAATGACGTTTCGATGCAAACATTCAAGTTCTTGACCCGCTCTGCAAGTCTCTCTCCTTCCTCCTGTCTTGAGGCTTGAAAAATATTGTACAAAATTTATAGGCACAAAATAGTACATAAATTCCTTTTGGTCTTATTCCTGAAGTGAATTGGCTCAGCAATCTAATAAATTATCATTCAAATCCTGAGAAATATTATCGTTGTATCTCGTTCCTCAGCTCGATACTATCTGTACAAAGAATAACAAATATTCCAATAGCTATTTAAGGCATATAATTCATATGCACTGTTAAATAAAGCTCTTGCCACAGGCAAACTAAAAGTCCTCGGCCTCATATAAACAATCTCAAGGAGACAGTTCTTCCAATTTCTTTAAATCCTTGATCATTACTCCGGCTCCAAACACACATATACAAAGAGTGCAAACTATAAACATCTGTTTTGATAATCATGAGAATATCCACCGTTCAACGTATCTCCGAATATCTCTAGATCTTTGAAAACATTACATATGATATAATAGGCTCATCCTTATTGCTAAAACTCAAATTATTCGCAGTTCATCCGTGGTAAAATTTATCGATCTTCTGGAACATCTGTGTCCTTTTCTTTATCTGCATTAACTTGACTATCATCTGGTTGTCTGACCTCAATAAAACTATGCTGATCAGAGTTGGACTGAGTATCGTCTTTTAAATCATCAAAATTTAATCGTCTCTTCACTTTACTGCTTGGATAAATATTCTTGAACATCCTTGGTTTTTTTGGTGGAGGAGGAGGCTCTTTTTTACTCGACATCTCGCCAAAATCGATTCTTTCAAGGTTCCGTTTGTTTTTCGGTGATCGGTGATCATTCCTCATTGCGCTGGTAATGCAGAATTTTTATGAAAGGAATGTCTTTGAGACAGAGACAAACTCTTGCTATGCATAATTTATGCGAATCTAACGAGGGACAAGTTCAGGCGAATTGAGACTCAGTTCAGCTTGCGCTACACTGGATACCATGGTAACCGATTGTTCTCGTCCACAATAAGACAACAGGTAATTCTGCTGAAGTGAAATGTTTAAGTTCCTTGTTTATAAATCTCCTTCGGTTAACTAGAAGATGTCGGCTCATTTCACCATGACGTTTAGCAAACGAAGACGGTTAGTTTAAAGTGGATGGTCGAATATGATATTCACAGCCTAGTACATTTTTGATAACTGTTGTGTTTTCTTCTTTTCTTGCGAAAGCCTCGTTGAATGTAGTCAGTTGCTCGTTGTGTGACTGTAAAATGAAAAGTAAAATTAGCTTTGTCTCACTGCGATAGCTGGAGAGATAGTAGGTTCTACTGTTTCTGTCCTAGTAGCGGAAAAACACGCTGAGGAAAAGAATTATAACACTAAAATGTTCATCATAACAGGGAGGAGCGATATTTTAGTGAAAACAAAACTGTTGACCTAGATGGCTTCGTTCCTCTTCCCGTGGTAATCCTACAATAAATCTTATCTGTTCTTAAAAAGGATATGGCCTTAAAGGGAGAACTGTTACATTTTATGTGGTATTTTAGAAGTCATTATTTTCCGCTTTTAAGGTCAAACAACATGGCCTGAAAACGGAGACACGATAAACCGAGTTTTTATCACCTTAAGACAGAGGCCGCAGCATACTCGAAAAGTGAGGGGCTCAAAATCAGAATAATGTGAATAATCATATTATTTATTCACATCTTTTCGCCCAAACGTTGGGACGTAACCCCATGGCCGTCGATAGCCAGTGCAGGTCCCGGGATATTCCATAGAAACGAGTCCCAGTAGGTTTCTGGGCGAAGCGACCACGGCAATTTTTTCATAGAATAAATTTTTGCGGGGCTCGGACCTTCGACCCCACCAACCCCGTATCTGGACGGTCCTGCTTAGTCCTCTTCCCCCGTTGGTGAGGCCCTTGCAATGTATGGATTTAAAGTCACAAATTTTCATTTTTCTTATCTTCTAGATAAACGAAAAGGAAATTGGAAGGCTCATTGTTTCCTTTCTAGGTTTTCATTCTTTTTATTTCATAGCACAGCCATGACCAATTCTTAAGTGATGTGTTTGGGTTATTTTTGGTCGTTCCAGTTAGTTGGTTTTAGTTGCTTCTGCTTTTTACGAAGGAAAGTGGATGTGGTCAGGTACTGTAATAGCATATGTTCCAGACTAAAATTATCTTCGGATGTTATATTCTGTAACGTGAAAAGAAGGGAAAAGGCTCATTAATCTGTCTTCATGAAGCACTCTGTGAGCTACAAACAGTAGTTCCTGCAAGTGTATTACTCTCCTCACCCTAGTAGTTGGGGGTGGGGAAGGGAGGGCTGAAACAACACATTATTGAAACTTTCTCCTCTGTTTCCATTCATTACGCCCCCTCCCCCAGTAACACGCTTTCTTCAAGCTTTCGTTTCCCCCCAAGTTATTGCTATGCCCCCCCCTAAAAGGAGAACAACACGTGCTAGTTTAGTGGGCATTCACAAACAGCAAACAATACCAGAGTAAGGCCTTAATAGAGTAATTTTGATGATTTATATGCATATAAACAATTAAATCTTGCAAAGTCATACCACTGTAACTTTGCATGCAAAGATTTTCAGTTATGTTGACCCAACCAAGACTGGTTATGAATCAGGTTGTGGTAAAAATTAATGACGGGGCATGGTCAGTTTTGAACAAAGTACTACAAACGTGTTTTTATGAATTTCAAATCACCACCATCTCAGAATCAAAAACACTGTATATTCTTGTGACTGTAACTTACTTTTAACTTTCTTAAAAGAATCCTGAAAAATTTAAATAGCCTCACTTACTGTGACACTTATTATGTTTTTTTATTACAACCTGTTGTTGCTTTATTCTTTGAGAAAAGATTTGTGATCGTGGATTTTCTCGAACGCTTTTTTTCTTTGACAAAATGTAGTATAGTAAATCACGAATACTACATTAGTTCATAATTTATATAAAAAGATATTTGACACCTCCGACAGTTGACTACCCTTGATCTATAGTAATTCACAGACTTCTCCACCCCAACAAATTTTTATGGCCCCTAATCTACGATATTAAGTCGCTGTCAACTTCTAGCAATAAGATACCCACCAGTTCGACAATTTACATGAGAGTATTTGAATCTAACATCTAGTCAAGAATACCCAATGGCGTCTGCGCTGCGTTCTAGGGCAACACTTGCCGTGTAATGATACCTTCAGATGCAGTCTTGTGATACAAGTGATAGAAAAAGAACAAAGAACATTTGTTTGATCAAGAGATTCTCATGGTCTGCATGTCTGTGTCAAGATTTACGGCGAGTCTGGCTTCGTCATAGTCAAGGGTGCAGTTGCAGTGACTGAAGGTAGACATTGGTATTTTAAAAATCTTCAAGGTGAGAATCATAGCAACGTAGGCTAGTGGCTTAGGATCGCATTTACAGAGACCGACGGTCTTTCACCTTCGAAATTTTATAACACTGATATCTACCTTCAGTCATTACACAGTAACGTACAAGAGAAAAAACGTACAAGGTTTCCAAAATACTGTAGATTCTCTAACGGAGTTTTGTTAAGACGATAAATTGACCAACAGGAAAATACGAAAGTTTTTTGGAAAGTTTGATCCCTCGCTCACATTTGTTTATTCCTTAACGTAAAATATTTGGCCTAGTATTGTGGTGCATGGCAATCCTTGATATCCCTGAGTCCCGATCAGCTATAGTTACTTCGAAAATCATCGGAATTATCAGAATGTGTGTTAGTTTTGTAATCACATTGTCTTTTGAGGTTTCCCCAGCTGCTTTATATAAGGGGATGTCCCTCATTACCGTGATTAATTTTACAATACAGAGGACAATGCACCAGCAATGATCAACTTATTAAAGAAATTGTGCACTGACGACAGCGCGACATTCCATCGTAGCAAAATACTTAAGCCTTCAATAAATTTCTCTGAATAATGTGCGCAATGATATTCGTATCATCGTATTGACAGACGGTTTTTGTTACTCGCCTACAGATCAGACAAAGGTTGCGTCCTCTGCAGTATCTTCAAATAGACAAAAAGACAGACATGTCAATACTTTATACAGTATGGTTAGGCCTACATTCGTTATATATTCTTCCATGGTATCCATTTACTCAAACTAAGATATTTCCACGATAAAAGTATGTGTGACATTAGTCTATCTTTCGAAAGAAGGGCTATGTGTCGACTCTCATTGACTTATCTACAGGGCAACAGGAATTCTTTAAAAGCTCCAGCCTGCTCATGCGCAAACAAAGTTCTTATCTAACTTTACTCGTATGTGACCCCTATCACTACAGTATTAAAGCAAACGCTTCTAATCGTTCTCCGATTCCCAGGTATTCACAATGGCTGATATTTAAAATTTTCATAACCCTTGAGCATATATTTAAGTATTGAGGTTGCATCTCTGTTATCCCCATCCCCAAGCACACGCAACAATTTCTCCATAGTTTACGACTCTTTGACGATCCATTCGTCGAGCCTTTCCCAAATCCTAACACCAAGCCTAACCATCAGCTTGACTCTAAATCTAATTTAAAGCCTACCCCTTAGCTAATAGGTCCCACGATTTTTCACCTTCGAGATTTTATAACACTGATGTCTACATCAGGTCATTTCACCCCCAAACCTAGCCGTTGCTGTAATTCTAGCGATTTTGATGGCTGGAGGCAACAGAAAAGTATCTTCAATCCTTACAAATCTGCTCAAAAGTTATTAAGGTTAAAAAATTTTCCATTCACATACGCTTCGTAATAGACCTGTGGTTCCCTGATATCTATTTTTCTTCTTCGAACATTGCGTGCCTAAATTCCTGAGATCCTATTTTGTACATAACTTTAAATAATTTTGTTGACAATCTAATACCTACATACCTGGAACTCGTAAAACCAATCCACTTTGCCTTTGGCGGGGAACCGATAGTCACTTCCACAGTTTTTTGCAACAATCAGCAAAACGCTACTTAACCACTGTACTGATCATGCTTCTATATCCTAATTTCAGATTGACATAATACCCTGCCACTACCGAAAACATCTACTCATATCTATGGAACGTCTTAGCTGACAACATCTGTTTCTCCTTCTTATCCTTACTCTTCGGCTGTTACTATGCGATGGGAAAGTGTGACGTCACGATTTTGAACATTTTTGAATTGAGGGGAAAAAACTCAATTTTCATGTTAGTGAGAACGTCAGTGGCCAAGATTGAGAGTGATGCCCTTTCTCAACAGGGAGAATATCAGGTTTCAAATTTTTGAATCTCTGTAACAAAACCCTACTGTTTAATGCTGCTTCCTAACCAAGGAACCAAGGAATATTAACAGAGTTTTATCCAGAGATATTTGAGATTCAAACGCCTCTAGTTTAAACATTATATACACTGCAAGTCTACTACTTTGGGAAACAGCCTTTCCCCGCTTGCCTTTCGATATCTGGAGTCAGATTGTACTATTTCTAAAACTTTTGATTTGTGACATCATCACTTTCCCTCTGCATTTGTTGTCAGACCCCTGCGACAAATAGTAACAGTAGAGCCATTTCACTTATCTTACTCACTTTTAGATATGTTGTAAGTTTGCAAAGATATGTTTGCGGTAATGGATCGGAAATGTAAGTTTCGCCCCTCGCTTTTCATAGATTTCATCCTGGGTCATATATCTATACAGATTACCTTTTCCGCCCTGAGTAGGCTATCATAAATTCACACTAACTAAGTAACAATAACCAATAACTACAATGACGATGACGTTTCTAGTATCTATTTTTAAGAAACGAGGTTCGTTTTGGGTACATATTTTTGCTAAAGAAATGGATCCACAGGTAAGCTTTCGTAAACATTCTGGATCTGGCTCACTCAAAATCAAACGGATATTTAAAGAGCATCTATGCTGGAAGCGGATGGGGAAGTACTTTGTTATGAAATGTGGTAGGCAATTGGGCCTAGGATTATCCTATGGGGGCTGTGGCTTGGCTTCTTTCATGTGACTTAACATTTATCTACTTCCGGTATATGCCAGTTCAAATCCAGGATCGATCGGACCATAGTAAATGGATTGGCAACTGCTTCTAGTTACTCTGATCCGAACAAAAATAAACGCAAGAGTGTTCACTGGGATATCTGTTTGTTTCTCTATTATGCTTTAACATCAATTATCTCTCCAAAAGTTTTCGATGATCGTCAAAATAGGTTGCTCCGTCAAAACATCGTCTTGTTTCTTTGATAATTTAATCCATTCCATTCTATCTGAGAACACAGACTATCAACATAAAGATAGGATTGATGATGGTGTACGTTACTTTCTTAATCTTTTTAACCATCACCTTCTTAGTACCTGCGCTGTAATCAAGGCCCCTATGACTTGGGCTGTACTCATGTATCCCGAGAGTTAGATAGATAGTTTAATAAAATCAAATGGGAGGGGAGGGGAGGGGAGGTATAAGTAACCAGTGACAAATAATTGTACGAGTTCTGATGGAAGCCTCTCGTTAAAATTCGATCAAAACGTCTTAAACCGACATGAAATAACCATCTCCCATAAATATTAACAAGTTGCACGTGTCCACTTTGTATGAAATGTCCTTTCACTGCCAATTGAGGTTATGAACCCCATGAAACCAAACCCAAACATTCACTTGTTTAGTTTGTTTGTTGAATAGGAAAATATTGATGATATTGTGGGAAAGTTGCGATCTACTCGAATACAACTATCTTCAACAATGTATCTGAAACATTTGTGGTGTTATGTATGAGTGGAAAGGGGCTCTTTTCTTAGGGGATATGTGGGTATTGGAAGTATATTGCCTAACAATAAGTATACGACGAAGGTAAATCATATCTGTGGTGTGCTAGAATAAGGGAAGGAATAACAATTCATGACAACAAGTTTTAGCCTAAACCTCTTAAGGTCCTTTTACCAATTTTCTTATGTTTTCTATGAATCAATATCAAATTTATCTTTCTCCATCTACGACAAATTGTGGTCTATTGTAAATGTCTATAACATAGAAAAAAATTGCATTTACCTATCAATTGTATAAACTTAAGTGAGGTTAAAACAAAACTCATGAATTAACCACAATCAAATTAGTATCAAAACGCTATCATTAATTGATAGTCACCGTTGGTTTATAGATGGTAAGAAAGGTAAAAGGAAACTAAATCAATCTGCGATTATACTGGGATACTGTGAATGTGCTGAGGATTTTTCTTTTGAACAATTTTCAGTTGTACAACAAGCCAGATCTGGATATCACCTTAGGGTATTGGAAGCGCTA
>JAAAKL020001272.1:0-31951 GCA_010016065.2 Carybdea cf. marsupialis auct. non (Linnaeus, 1758)
TTATCGCGTGGAAAAAATATAAGCGTTTTGGAAAACAAAATAAATATTCATTTGTCTTTAATGATTTGGGGAAAATAACAATCCCTTCACGTTTTAGTTTTTAACCCCATTCTTAAGTTTGTTATATTGTTGCTAAATGATTTAAATTCACAAGATTTTGTTTGTCAGATTTCCTTCAACATGTTCATGGCTCACGACTTGATACCTGCTTTTGCACAGCTATACTGCATGTCGTAAGCAAAACATAAATTTAAGTGAGTGATACTAGCCCTTGTGTCTGCTACCTTCAAGGCATAGGTTAAGTTCATGTCTTAGAGAAGAACGCCAACATCAAAGAGCTTACCGTGTCGTTCCAAGTTGGTTTCTTTGCTGTTAGGGGGAATGTTACGAAAGATTGGTCTCTATAGTAGGACTACTAGACAGTTGTTTTTCCGGCTATTTGATTTGTTTCTATCGTAGTATACTCGCCTATTTTTTGCGGTTGTCATCGTTGTTGTTGTCTGCTGTTTAGATGCTAATAGCAAAATATTTCATGGGATAATATGCTCATGGAATTTTGTTGAAGCTGATACTGGATGGTTTTTGTTTATTACTGCTAACATTTAGACAGATGCATGTTAATACCAAGAAGATAACAGATCTTCTAGCTTTCACATCTTTATCTGAACTCAAACGACGTATTTTCTGAATAAGATCAATAAACGTCCCTCCCTTCAGAGAGCATATAGTAAATCTGACAGAATATCAACCGTCCAAAAAGAATTATCTGTAAAAGTTTCATGTACTACTATCCCAGCAGCTATAACACGGTTCATCTAGGCAGTTCATAACAGCTTCCAGCCAGATGAGGGTTCACCAGAAGCTCGGACATTGTTTTTAGGATCGACCATGCTGGTCATTTAATGTGTTGTTTGAGGCATTATCTTTCTTTCCATGATTTACGGTAGGAGATGGGTTAGGATTTGATAATAGCACCGTCGCACTAGCGGCTTGCACGGAATCCACAATGTGATCTGCTGTAAGTGGTCAACGTGTCGACGCCTAATTGCTCTAAGTGGCAGAATTCGTATGTGAACACTGTGTGAACTGCAAATCTTTACCATGGTAATGAGCTTGTTATTCGGATAAAAGAATTTCGAGTTTCTGTATCTGGAGCTTGCCAAGCAAACATTTTCTTCGTAAGAGCTGTTGTGTGCTTACTTACTGTGTTCTTCAACCTTTAAGAAATCTGCGTCAGACATATGCGGTCGTTTATGGTGCTGCTCTATATCTAGTATCTTCATTGGCTAAGCTCGACATTTTCCTGCTGCTGTTTTTCCGTTTAAAAGAAGACATTTATATCATACCCCTCCTTCTTAAAGATAATGCTCCAAGAAGGAAACTTTATTTCAGACAACGTTTCGTCCATTACTGACTTCTTCAGGTCTATTGGAAATTAATTCTGAAATGTTGTCAGAGTATACTTTCGTTTTGGGGATATTATTCTGCATTGCTTGTCGGTGTATGTATCACTTTATCACCTTTATCAGAAGCCCATTCTTCTTATAGTAACTAGAATCTAAAACTTTCAAATGGCTCTCATTGACATTATGATGCGTCTTACCACGGTTTCAGCTGTTGTTTTGGCGCCTTTGGTCCTCTCCCTGTTGTCTTTGTAGGTCCATATGTATTTGCATTAGCTTGTTATGTTCCTCTGAAGAAGGCATTATTATAACAAAATACAATCCAATAAGTTGAACTGTCCAATCAGTTGCACCAAAGATATGTCATGTTTTAAACAGACCCAACTTTTAAAGGTGGAAACTAAAACCTCTTCTGTCAAAGCTCTCATATCTTCGAGTGAACTCAAATATACAACACTGTTTATGAATATGAAAAGCAAAACGTGAATTAACTGATGTATTGTTTCCATATCTAGAATGAATTTAACCTTGATTTTGAATTATCGCGTTTGGGCATTAACACAGGCATCATATGTTTAAATGAAGCATTTTTAACGCAGCAAAGCCGAAGATTCAGGTATTATTCTCCAGTGAAGATTGAGCAATGATTTTAAAGTAGGGGATGATGGGCATTCCATTGTCTATGTAACCAAATATTTTCAGTGTATTCACACGTAACAATGCTTTGACTAAAAGTGGGAAACACATACCCTAATAGGGTAGAAATTGTTATCCCCTGAGGTCTATCGACAATATCTTGCTTCTCCCCCTGCCATGATCGATTTACTGTGTCCATTTACTCCTCCTCTTTCTGTTCGTTTGCCAACACTGCGTACCTATGGGCAGGCAAGCAAAGAATGCAACCATTTAGTCTTCTGCTTTAATCTACAATGTACTGTGGAGGGGAAGTCATTGTGCAACCCTCAAGATTTCCTTGTTTGTAACGTTATCACTAAATTGCATCGTCAAGATCCCTCTTAAGCATTTCAAAACAACGAGTTACAAACACTTACAAAAACAATTTTCTTCAGACCTAAAAATTTTGCACAAAGCTCTAAACGTGCTCGCAAGGAACATATTGAACTTTACCTGCCACTATTTTAACAACTACCCTCGGAGCCTAATAAGCTTCCAGCTGTGGAAAAGACTATTCGAAATCAGAAACAAGGAATAGGTTGAACCAAATATTTAAAAAATGTTAGGAGGCACATCCCATACTCATTCCTTAATACCTTTTTTGTAAGAATGCACCGGAATAATAATTGAATTAAAAAATACTTGCTTAAAATAGCTATACAAAAATCTTTACCAAAACATCATGTTTTCCGGCAAGGGGTTTTTAGGGCTCCTCTGATCATCAAAATAAAACATCATAATAGTTTAGATAATGTATTACAACAAATCTATAAATTTGTCACTTAAATCTACATAAGAACCTCCCATTTGCTATATTTTTTATCAACCAAAAAAAGAATTATTTGGGTAGCACATATTTGTGAAATAAAACCATCTACATTTTCAAAAACCTAAGTCGAATATTATTTTGAATAAATCAGGATCAGGTATGTCTCTTGCAATTCAAATAAGAAGGTGGTGGTATGCGAACGTGCATATCAATTAGCAGCAAACATTTTCCTATTTGGTATTCAATTGACAAACACTGCCGTTACTATGATTGGAGGGTACAGGTTGGGGAAGTGTTTGTATGATTACGCTTTGCTATTGAGGCGGATACTCATGCTAAGGCACCTTTCTTTTTTAATGTTAAACAGATTCTAACAGGTGAAGATTTTGAAATCTAAAGTTACTAAATTTTGTCGAGTTATTGAAATAACGGATGCAGAAGTAAATCATAGTGTGAACCATCATCTCTTTCTCATGTATGTTTTGCGATCCTCGACAACCGGTTATTACACTTTTGATGGTATATTCACAGAGCCAATTTTCAAATGCCCTGTAGAGTGGAAAAGCGTCTCTGCAAACGTGGGTCAGAAACACATGTCTCAATGTGGGCCTACTTTGGCATGTAAAACAACTTCCCACATAAATAGACAGGATATAGTAAAAAGTTGTGCTGATGTCACATGCGACTGATTAGCGGTTTGCGTCAAAGACGATTTTGAATATACACGCTATCCTTGAAACAAGATTAAATCTGCATTAATTAGAACAACTCTTATCTTCCCTCCACCCCCAGTATACATGCCTCAATAATGAGAAAAAGCGTGGAAGTGACTAAGACTTAAAAATGTTTGTTTTTAACACTTCCTTTGCACTCGGATTTCTATGGGTAGTTTTGTTTATACCCTGATGAAGTACTTGATTCCCGAGTAGTTTGTTATGAGTTTTTCTATTTGAGATTTGTAGGTGGGCCTATTCAACTATGTGGAAGATATCAAAGTAAACCTTGGCAGCTTGCATCTTTGGTATCAGAGGGTCGATTATCAATCTGTTTTACTGACACCACTCATGAGTAATAATAATGTAAGGTATTTCAGCATGTCATTTGATATGTTGATTATCTCTATTGATTTATTGGAAAATTATCTTTGCTTATATACATAATAGTTGAGTGAAGGTTGGTGGAAACTTTGTTTGTCTCGTTAAAACTTTAATTACAAAATGCAGCAAATAGTTTATGGATCTAATCCTGCCAATTCAACTGTTTTCGTGTCCTTCCATTCACCTAATCTCCAGCCTTTGTATTTGTTTTCTGACTATTCACAAGTATTTGCTAGATTGTTTCCAAGGGGAAAAAAATTAAGCCTTGAGTGACCCAGTGGATCAACCATAAAAATGGTCTTCGCGGGGAGGGGGGAGGATGTCGGGGTTGCTGAGAGAAAAAACGTATAATCACACATATTTAGAGGAATCCATCATTCATGTGGCAATGGTGTTTTTCTGGATACCCACATCAATACCAGATTTATCACAGGCAGTGTTACCACCAGCTGTCAAGGGCTCAAAACTACAACAAGATGTATTATCTCAGTTATTATGTTTATTCTTGTAGAGGAAATGATCCTGACGTAAAGAAACTGTAAAAGTACTATCTCAAATGCACTAGTGAAGGTCTTCATAGATGAAATTGGAGTAAACTCAAAAACCACCAGTTTAGTACAGCGGATATATTAGCCCATAAAGCTCATGCACTATTAATTTCTTGGTCTGTGATGAAATCCAAAGCAAGTCCAGAAGTAGGTCATATTGGAAGATGAACCAGAAAAAAGAGAAGTATACGATCGGAGAAGAATATATTGCAACAGTAAAAGAAAAGAAGTCAACAACTTGAGAATATGGCACAATAGAAACCTGAGTGACAGGTGTGAAGGGGAAGCAGTTCAAAGACAGATTGATACATAGTTGAAAGCTATTAGCTCCTGTGAAAGATATAAGAGATGCCATTAGAGAGCAAAAAGAAAAAATAGAGACGCACATCGGACAGCGGCTGGAGCTAGGAAAAACAGGTTTACAATTTTGTGATTTTTGTAAATAATGCTCGACGCCAGTTGCCAATAGTCTCTGGTTGAAGAGTCCAAAGGGTTAAAAGTCCAAACAATGCAATTTCTCTGTTTCTTCAGCGACCCCAAGATAAAAAGGCTTGCACTGGAAAGAAATATTTGTCAGAGGAGCGGCAAAAATGGCAATCTATCCGACCTAGGAGGCAGTATGTGAGTCGTCCACGTAATAAGAAAGTGATTTTGTTGACAGAACTTTTAAGTTCCTCCGCTTAAGTGGCGTAGAAAAGAAAAAAATAATGAAAATGTCAGAGAGACAAAAAAGGCTGAAGCAACAAAATCTGCATTTGGTGCAATGTGCCCACGGTGGGTAGTGCCTGTGCTAGGGGAAGTATCTCATGTAGAGTGAGATTTCTGATCTAGTTGATCTATAGCTCAATGTCAATACCCTCTCATATCCTACAATGTAATTTAAAGGAAGACGAGTAGGGATGTGGAAAAATGGGTGTTTACAGGCATCTGTTATGTAACTGTAGCCTTGCACTGGAGCACTACTGGTGGAGGCATAACCTTGTCCTCTATGTTTTGAAATGTCTCTATTGCATGATCAACCAGTTTAACAGGTCAACTGTAAATGTTACCCTATCAATATTTCCGATAGACCCGAGGAAGTCCGACATAGACAAAAAGTTCTCCAAAAAAAGTTTCCTTTCTGGCATGTTGCTCTTGCGTAATTGTTGCTGTATTGAATTGTATTGAGCTTGAACTGTAGTGAATGCAGAGTATTTGAAATTATTGGAGGTTTGGATGGAGGGCAACTGATAAACAATCCTATGAAAGTGATTGCGAATGGACTAACAAGAAGAATAATGAGTAACGAACTAATCAAAGATAGGATAGCTTGGAAGCAAATTATATGTCTAACCAATGGAGACATCTGAAACGAAACAATAAGAAGAGATCTTATTGGAACTGACTTTTATATACAGAGATACATGAGAAATTGAAGTGCAGAGTTTCCGAAGAATTGCGAAGAACAAGATTAGATAGGTAAGTATTACCATGTAGCAGTTATGGCGAAGGGGTTGCTAAAGTAGAAACTTTGTAGCTTGTTTCTTTATAGAGTCTGATTTCTAACTAAAGTGTGGACGAAACTAATCAACATACTTCTAGTCAACTTTTTAAAGGCATTGTATAAGGAATGACTGAGGAGACACGATCCATGCTCGGAGGAAAAGGAATCTTAAGAATCCAGAATAATAAAGGGCTATCAGATCTCATAAAATAGTTCCAACCAAATTCAATTGAAACAGTTTCTAAATTCGGAGGAGCCATGCTATTCTATAATGCAGTCAAAGATCAGGGACTGAGAAAATGAAAAGTTTCCTCTAGATGGTGGTTCAAGTTTGAATCAAGACGTAAGTCTATCATGCACTGATCATACTTGGACATAATTTACTTCTTTTTTAGCTTGAAATGAAATTGGACTGTAAATACATAAAAAAACGAGGACAGTAAAAATTATTGGTGGCCTTCCCCGCTCAAGGTAGTTATACTCCTGTGGCCAAAATATGAAATTAGTCAACCACAGATGACATAAATTGTGTAATAAAAAGGTTTTTCAAAAACATGCCAATTCAGTGTCTATAGGGAATGTACATAGTAGATTGTTTCGTACTCATAGGAATCGCTTTAAAATGTTATAAACAGAGTGACGTCGTTTCATATACCGCCAGCCTAATATTTACTTTTTGCTTAGCTGACACTACTGATCTCTTGGTTGCACAACGGAGACATTGATTATGCCCTACCGTTCGAGAGCTAGAATGGTCAAGATCATTAACTATGTCTCAAAGTTTCACGCTATTTTTGTCGACAGGAGAAACGTCTACCAGCTGCTGCAGATTCTTGCAATATAATTGACGAGAGTGTCTTCTCAGTTTGATCTGTGCCCCTCGCCCTCCCATCTTGTGAATTTCTGTGTGCTCTTCTCTTAGGTACAATCTTTGCTGAGTTCATGTTTAATTGATAAAATAGAATTGACGAAGATTTATATATACTTCACGTCATAAATAGCCTGCAATGCGGAAAAGGCTGATGAAGTATGAAAGCGATACTCGGAAAACAGTCATGTAACCCAGTTAAATGTTATATTTAGAAGCAATGTAAAATTACGCTTTACGTCCTTAATGTGATGTATGTTTAAATGCATTGATATCACAGAAAGTTTCTAAAGGTCGTAGGCCGCTGTATTCTATTTAACTATTAATACTTTTTTTGCCAGCATTTTAGTGTAGAGTTTATTACATTGTGCTCCGGTCTGTAGATATTATGCATAGTATAGGTGTTGCGTCCTAGTTGTAATATGAGATTGCAATAGTGTTAAACAAGATGGTACTACCATTATATTTGGTGTTACATAATAATGTCAATAATAATAATAATTAACATACCTGTTATGAATAGCCTATAAGAATATACTGACATAAGCACTAAATATTTCGGAAGACCTAGAAGATGCAATATTCTTAAAAAGTTACAGGCTAGCAACTCTAAAACTCTAAACTGGTCAAAAGCCCTGAGGACTATTTACACGTGTAATTTTAAATTGACATTGCTAAATTTAAAATCCAATGTTACACTTCTTTATTAAATAATTGTTAACATTTTTATTACCATCGAGAAATATGGTTATCTAAATGCTTAACAGGAAAAATAATTTTTCAGCAATTTCTTAAAAGTTATGATTTTAGGAGTGTTGTGTGTGGTGTAACGGTGAAGTTTCCCACATGTAAACTGTATCTGTTCCTATTAGATGTCTGTTTTCTTTCCCCTTTATGGATCTGTTCTGTTTTCCCCTCGTTAAGTTTGGGTTCATCTGCTAGCTTCCAATTCTTTGTAACTTATACAATTCTGCATTTTCTCTATAGCTGTATTTTGCTTAACATCAGAATCTGGTTTGAGGAAAATGGTGTGTAATCAGCATAAACATGAGCATCTAGTAAGTGACTCTCTAGAATAGTGAACAGTATACAATCCGAAGAGTAAAGGACCAAGGCGGGATCCCTGTGGCACACCATCTTTCATTACAAAATCTTTTGTGGTATGCAGCTACAAGCGTGGCTGCTTAATTCTGTTGTGAAGAGACTCTGTGCCTATTTGGCTCAGGAGTAAATGGTCGTAAAATTATCAGGAGGTAAACGCACCTTTTTGAATCCTTTCCGCTCCCGCCAGTTTAAAAAGCGTGCTGTACTATCAATCAACAGATACCTCATGAGCATATTTTCTTTTAGGAAGCACGTTGGACGACACTCTTGATACTTAATGTTCTTTATTATGATTCAGGATCATAGTGAAAGGGTTTTATTAAGAGAAAGAAAATTACTTTAATAATTGTTACAAGTTTCAATCTCTATTTTGCTTCTTTAGAGGAAAATATGCTTCATAGAGCAAAATTTACTCTTGTAGAGCAAGCCACACGTATCCTTAATATTAAAAGAATATGGTGTTCTTTGTTACTTTTGTAGGGCAATGTCAATAGGACCATTGAAACAAGCTAGGTTTTTTTTGTCTTTAGACGGCAAAGATTGAGGAAGTTTTTACAGATTTGCAGTTACTATTTACTGTTGTCCTTAAAATGAACATTCTCATAAATAGAATATCAATAGATATCTATACTTTCTGTTAGCAAGACTTCTAAAATGTGCAAAAAAGCAGGTTCTCTTCGGCAAATAGCTTAGTGTTTTAACAGTTGAAGGGAAGCAAATCCTGTAGGGCATCAGGTGCTCCTAAATACCCGCTGATTAAGAGGCGCATGAAAGTTGTATCTACCCGTATTTCTCCTACTTAAAAATCCATGGCTAAGTCATTGTAACCACTAACCATTTGTAAGTCCACTAGTCAAGACATACACCCAGCTCATCCAAGATCTGTCTGAGGCCCAAATGTCATCGACAAGAGAGGAGCTAAAAAGATAAGTTTTAAAAAGATGTTAGAAAATAGAAGAAATGCCACCAGCAAAACACCATCTGTCACTAAAATTAGCTTTGTATTTATGTCCTCTGTTGGAGGACTGATAGCTATTGTTACAATACGAGTTTGAAATAGCGGATGTCCTCAACGGAGTTTACCTAGCTCAGCTACTAGAGCACTCGCCGCGATTAGGTAAGGAGTATTTTTAAATAGTTACAGTGGATTATAAATTTCATAATTCGTTTAATGTACTTCAGACGTAGACTAGAAATACTTAATAGCACTTCACGATTCACATGACATAGCACTCACTTCCAAATTTACATTCTGTGGTTCCTGTCAGACTAAATATCATCCAAGAAATAGGTAACAAGATAAAATTGGCATGTTATGATGTAAACTTTGCATAACAGATAGTACCACAAGAATTTGCCAACCAAAACAAAACGCATATGACAATTGAATCTTTCCAAATTTAGAAAGAAACAGAGATAACTTCATTAAAACAAGAAATACGTGGTAAAACGTAAATAGGGTATTAAAACCAAAGATCCTCTAATGCACGTATTATATGTCTTACTGGCCCAAGATTATTCAGCTGAACTTTTCTGACTATAAATTTTACCTACAGACTTAGCCCTTATCTAAATCTCTCCCTTGGAAACGATAACACAGTGGCTAAACCACGCGCCACAGGGTAAGGTGTGGTAGAGAATCACATGCCCTGAGCCACGGTATGGTGAGGTAGGATGGCCATGTCCCTTCCTCGCCACCCTTATCCTTTCCCAGCTAATGCCAGGTACCCATTTTAATGCTGGGTTTGCAGTAGGAGTTTTCAAATTGATGGCCAAGGGTGGGCTGGAACCATCAACCCTCTGCTTACTAGACCAGCTCTAGATCAACTGAGCTACCACGCTTCTTATAGGATTACATTTAAGGTGTTAATTTTAAAACAATAAGGAGTGTACTGAGTGCCTCTTGTCTTGGGTTTTTGAGGTTCTGCTTTTCTGCTAATTTCTTCTATAACTTTTCCATGCATTTAAGGTAAAAGAAGGGGCACAATGTCTGAACGCACAATACAGGGGGAGCAAATGTTTTGATTATCTCTTTTCTTACGGTCCCAGAGACGTTCTTTCCCTTTATTATAAATACCAGACCCATTCTAAGACCCACCTATCACACACTTTTCTGAATTCAGTGTCTAATACAGACATAAGAGATACGTTATACGACATGTGTACAAATTTTGGCCTTGTCAACCATAGTAGTTTTCCCGTTTCATGTGTTTTTTAAGACTCTACCCTAACACAAGTTACTTGGAACTGGGTTGATCCCAATGATCTCTAACAAAACTGGATCGAGCGTCCCATTGTTTCCAACAGTGAAATAGCTCGGTCACGAATACCCCCAAAGTTTTAATAGCAAAGTAAGGACTGCATTGTTACGCAATATTGTTTATGAAGAGCTCCACAATATACAAGTTCATGAGCACAATGCATATTACTTCAATTTTCTGATAGCCTACTCAGCCTCGCCGCTTCGTTACGGTCCCCAGGGTTATCAAATTACAAAAGTTTCATTGTATCCATAAATACTTGTAGGCCAAGAAAAAGGTACTCAATAGATATCGAAGTTGAACTGCTTTATATTCTCTTCTGACCAATTATCTTTGTAAGACAATATTATACTCATTCCACGATTTCGTGCTCTTTCAAGCTTTAACATATCATTTTAATTTTTCATAAGGTATCTTATGTAAGCGCAGAATACATTAATTTCTATGTTTTCAATCATTGCTGTTTTATTATCACGAAGTGAATCCCAATCACACGTGGAATATCGAACAACAATTGATAGTATCCTTCTTGTTGTAATGAAGAAGCCTGGGCGAAATAAATGATGACGTCAAATGAAACGTGAACATGCATTCCTGATCTGCAGTTAGCATTAAAGTTTTAGAAAATTACAACATAGATTGTGAAACAGAATGACCCGCGAAATTGTAATCAACAGATGAGTGTGCCTCAATTTTAAAGCTTTTTGAATATTTTGTTACGCAAGAGAGAGCAGCACAATGTTACAACGGAGTCAGTACTGTCTTTCAATGCATTAAAAATTGGAGTAAAACATGGTGTTTCGTGTATACATTCTTGTCATTTCTATTTATCTATGTTCTGCCAACCTGAAAACGGTTTACGACTATGCAGTAAACAGAGAACTTGCTAGAAACAATAGTGTAAAGGAAAATGGACCTTCGAAAGAAAAAGCGGTAGATGCTCAAACTGCAAATAGACCAAGTAAGTTCACACCTCCATTCTATTTCCAAAACATTACAGGATGGGTTGAATAACACTGGCAAATAGCACTGAGTTTCTGCTAACGACACTGAATAACAGATCCTTTTACTGACGTTAGTACACAGCTCCTTGGCTTTTCGTGGGCTGTATGTACTTGCACTGTAGCTAAACATAACGAGCTTCCTTGTGTATTACTCGCAATGACAATAAGTGAGATTTAACATTTCTTGTAACTTTGAAGGCCTTCATCAATGTGTTATCTGTTACATGTTACCCATTGCCTATTACAGTTATAGCACCACAGTTCTGAATCCTAGAAAAAGATGGTCGTAGTGCAGTTCAGCGAGGACGTGGGAAGATGCTTACCTTTTGAAACGTAAGGTTTAGTTCCGCTTGTAGGAGATTACAGTGCTGGTGTCATCATTAAAATACATGAAAGTGATTCCAGACATTGCTTGGCAATGAAAGAAAATCGTGAGTGCTTAGGAGTCATGTGAACATAAATATTATATACAAGAGGGCTTCAAGTACTTTTTTTAGACCTACTACAATCTCCACCCAAAATATATTTACCACAATGATGTAATGTTTCTAATAACAAAAGTCATATCGATATTCAACTGATGTTCGAAATTATTGTTATTGTTAATGTTCTTCTCCTGAAGTCATCGATACAGCTCTTTTTTACTCTACTAGTTGTTTCATGTTGGATGTTTTATTAGTAGCCCCTCGGTTACTAGAGTATGCTCTTTGTGTTCCCTGATACATACATGAGAGTTTAGCAGGGTAAACAAATCTTTAAAAGCCTATGATTTTTATTACGGGTGCCATGTTTCGGGAGACTTAGTTACCCCGTAGTATCACAGACTGTTTCTACAGCAGCGTCATTTACGTTGAATTAGAATGTTATCCTCTTATGTACTTGATAAATGTGATTGGTTGTTATTTATAAACATACAGATGTACTTTGAAGAGGTACTTGAGAAAAGTGAGAATATCAGCACCAGGATTCGAATCCGGAACACATGCAATAGTGGAGTGGTGGTCTAACAACTTGTATATGTTGAGGCTGGTCTCCAAACTGCATATATCAGGATGTCCATGTCCCCGGTGAATTATTGGGAGCTACTATGATGGCTGAATGAAAGTGAACTATGTTATCGCCGCTCATCATAGCTGAGTTGATGATAGGAATAACTTTTCAGCAGTACTCTTCAAATTTCGTACTTTCAAATTCTCTCTTCTCGATGACAAACATATACCTGTAGACGGTAAAGACACTAAGTACGAATCAAGCTCAAATTAACAGCAATCCTTTCATATACCCACATCTTTGCCATCTCTGATTAGTGTCATCAGCATATGATTGGATGTAACAGTGTAAAAAGTGGATATCTTACATACATGCGTCAGTGCACCACGGTACCTAAAGCCAGTTTAGTCAGCTATATCTCGCTCTCCCCATTCTTCCAATTATATTTCCTTCTCAAAGCTGTTTCTGTGATTCGTTGTGATGAACGGAGTGACCAAAATCGCACACAGTTTATGTATTTTTACGATTTTAATTTACCTATATCATCCGTTAATATGCACTAGAATTTTATTGTTTGATACATTTTTGGTCCATGAAAAAAAAGCATGTTTCTGTATGTCTATGCTTCAAAAACTGTAAGTTTAATTCTGTGTTTGCAACTATTCTTGAGTCAAACATATTTTAATTTCGCTTCTAACAAAATAAAGAGAAACAAATATAAAGCTTTCTGTTGAATATCTATTGGAAAACGTTGCGACCAAAGTTTGCGGATTCCCCTAGGCAGTGACTGTAGTTAACGCTGGACTTTCTATGTGGATGAAGAGCCTCGTTCCTTGAGTAACACCAGGTCGTTTAATATGGCGCTGTACAACATTCACATGGCCTTGATGTTTACAATCAATTGCTCTTCGAAACCTGTAGATCTGAATTAGTAAGGCAACCCTTGCTTTATCACACACGTGTATGATATCTGTGCTTAATAGCAGAAACGGCCCAAAGAAAAGAAGACAGCAAAGAAAAGAAAATATGGAATGATATGGACAGTATGATTCCTAGTTCTACCAGAATGGTGCTTTAAGTTTATTAAGAAGACTTTGATCACCGATGTTGGAACTTTTTTGAGATTGGAACGAGAGCCTTTGTGCTACGGAGTCAACTCAGATATATTATGCACTGATGACTTCGTAAATACAGACTTTGTTTTATAGAGTATATATAGGGTTATACTCCGTGGAAACAGGATGCTACTACAATATTTTTAGGGGCAAAAGTTAAAATGGGTAGTCCTAGTATTAAGGTTGAGGGGATGAAATGTGTCCTATAACATATATTCATGGAATATGAGCAGAAAATTCTTAAGGATATGATAGCACTTCATGTGCAGAAAACAATCCATTCTTTTTTATAAAACCACAGCTAAGCAGCAAATAAATTACTGCACATTATGTTAATGCTATTGCATTCTATAATCTTTCGATAATTTAGCATAGGTAAGAGAGAGCCAAACACAAGTGGCTATCATCTAGGAGTAGAAGACAACGGAGCATTTTACTCTCCAGTGGAGTGATTTATGGTCACTTTCATTATGCACTGCTTGCAAGTCATCTTCTATTTTCAGATGATTTTGAGCTGGTTTCATATAATCTATTTAAACGCCTGCTGTTTGTTTTTGTCTTTCATAGTGTATAATGGGAAACCAAGGGTTCGTTGGATCATCATTTACGTAGTTGCTGCAATTGGGGGTGTCACGTTGGGAATATTTCTAACAATATCTATCTACGTCAAACTTGGGTATGTATAGTAAACATCAATTATTTCAAGTGAACTTGAATGATTATAATAATGGTAAATATTTCTCACGTCTTGAGTGGTTGTCTTTTTCGGAGCTACGTTTCGAGAGATACTTCTCCCATCTTCAGGCTTGAATGATTTTATAATAAATATCTAGTAATTATACTGTAACTTTCATGAAGATAGCAAAGTAGAGAAACGACCGTGCATTTGTGTGTGGTATTTAACTAAACCATGACTTTCAATCACAAGCCCTTTGACTGTATTCCAGTTCTTTGCACTAAGGCATCGCAAGTGTGTTAAGTAGTAGAAATATTAGACTAGTTACTATTCGTTGTTTCTCTATACCTTGCACAACTGGTTTTACCGGATTAACCAGTAGTACTCTCACCTGACTTTTGGGCCGGTGTAGTCCAATGGTTGGGTGTTTGTCTCATAGTCATGAAGATGTGGGTTTGAATCCACCTTGCTGCAAGTATTAAAACAACGTTGGTAGTGAAAGCCCACCAATAACAACTACAGAAAATAGCAAAAACTGGCTAAAAATTGACAAGCTATCGAGAATCTTTTTTCTCTTCTTCAGGCCACTCATACAAATAGGTTAAGGGAAGACTACTTATAAACAAGATAAAATATTTAAAAACAATAAAATTGCTAAATAAAATACTTTAAAACCTCATAATTACATTTCATTAAAAACTATTCCATAAAATCTGTCTAAGCCAAGTCCTTATTCACCCATCACAACCTCGCTTTCAAGCTGAAATGTGAAATAACCGTAACAAAGAATCAACCAGGTTAGCCACGCGATTATACGCGCAATATACAAACCTATATGACCTACTGGGGAGCCTATCGCTCATTAAGTCCATGAGGATTAAAAATGTTTCCCTTTTCCAGACTAATTCCTCTGTTTCTGCCCTGTCAATTAGAAAAAACTGCCAGTCTTTCATGCTATTATGGCTATTGTTTGAAGAGTGTTGAAGTAAACCACTCTGCAGACCAGCCTATGTTCCTCGGCGGATTTTTTTGAAAAGTTGCGAAACTGCGCCTTATAGTTGTTAAAACGTAATCTAAAGGGTGTAGTAGTACTGCCTACGTATTGAATTCCTCAGACTTTGCATTGCAGAAGGTATAATACTCCTTTAGAATCACAAGTGAGACGGTCACATCTAATTTTGTAAGTACAGTTTTGTTCCCTATCCGTGAATGTTTCTGTCTCACAGACATAATTACAAACATCGCAGTTACGCCTCTTCCTAAAGGGAGCACATCCTAGATCTGAATTTTGAACCTTATGCACCAACTTGGCGTGCACTAATTTATCCTTCAGGGACTTTGCCCGTCTATATGTGACCATTAGGGCAGCGGAGAAAACACGCTTATGTTCTTCGTCACATGCAAGGATATTGAAATTGCCCAAAACGATCTTATGAGCATGTGCACTTAGTGCTGGCTGATAAGAAAGAATCATCGCATCTCTGTCATTTTCCTGGGTAACCCAGGACTACTTCTAAGCCCTGCATCAACATCACGATCGAATTATATTGAATTTTTCAAGAAAACTCTAATATACAAAGTAACGACGTAAGACCGTTTTCTCTCAATCATCGTTCTTTACATCCAGTTACAAATAAAACGTCTTTTGCGTCCTGTATTGTATGCTTATGTCGTTGATTTCATACTTCAGAAGGATAAAGAAGTGCGTAATGTGATTTTGATCTTCTTATAATCTCGTTTTTCGAGTTGCCTCCCATTCAGAATTTGAGGACGGGAAATCTTGATTTTAAAAGTTTAAATTTAATTTGCATTAAAAACCAACATTGGAGTTCCATGATTGTCTTAACATTTAAGAAGAAAAATTTCGCACGTTACAGGCCTTGATAAATAGCTACAAACGCTGGACGGTGCTGACAGATTCTCTTACCAAATTAGGAAATGAATAACTAAGGACTTTGCTGCTAGGCTCGCCCTAGGAGCAGTCTCAATTAAAGAAATTGTATATTAGAAAGGTAAATTACTCTCCTTCGTTTGTCACTTAGCAACATACATCACCGATTGTCCGCCTTTCAATATATACTAAGCGTTATCTCGAATGGAAAACAAGATAGTTTACTTCGGACTTAATAATTGTTTGTAAATTTTGGCCAACTGTAACCACTACTCATCCGCAGACGAAAAAAACATGTTACGTCACTAGCTGTATTTGATCTCACGAAAACGTGACATTTTCGTGAGAGCTAAGATTGCATCCGGATTCCGAGGACAAGAAAGCTATTTTGTTAGAATTTTTTTTTGAGATTGATAGGATTCCTTACGTTGATAATGATAGTAGTATCACCAACAATATCACAAAGGAGATGGGTTGCTATATATCACCATATGGAGGCTGTTAGCTAGAAAAAGATTTGCAAACAGGCGCAAACATTTTACAGGTAACTCTTGTTCTTTCCCTTTAAACCAGTCACCGCAGCAAGCTCAAAAAGTGAGAGGGGACAAATCAAACTAACAAACAGAAACCTCTGCATATCGTACAAATTATATATTTATATCCCTTTCGATAATAACGTGAGCCATAGCCCCTTCGGTCCCACCCCCTGTCGTTGTGGCCCTTGTAAGCGATATCTGAAATCCATTACTTAAGGGCTTTCTTCTCCTATACGTAGGCCTCATTTCTTCCAAAGCCTGCAAGAGAACACAAGATCTACGTTCTTGAGATCTTTTGATGTCATTCGAAGTTTCTTTCAACGTTCATTGCCTCTTGGATCTTCCGAGGACAACCTGAAAAAGAAGGTAAGGGCAAGGATTTCCACTTTCCTGTAATGGCAGTAGAGAGATACCTGGACGACAGCTTACAACATAAAGTATTTTAGATATTTGAGGTCATCTGATTAAATCTGTAGTAACATGGAGATACACGACCAGTGGCGGTTTCAGGGGAAGGCCAGCAGGGCCATAGCCCGAGCCCTGCACCTGTAGGGGGCCCGCGCTTCAATTCTAAGAAAAGAAAATGTGTCTTACTGCCCATAAATCTCATGGAAGTAAGTAAAAACTTGAAACTATACCTACTGGAGGGAATGCAGTGTCTCCGGAACTTCTGCAGTGCGGTCATTGCAATGTTTGCCATCATAGGGCTCGGCAAACTTTTTCGGCCCAAGGCCCCGCACCCCTCAAAACCGCCACTGTACACGACATGAGACGCTTTGTAAGTTTGGTATCAATACATACATACCACATATTAAGCCTGTATCGCTTAAGCCACTGATCATACAAACCTTTAGAAGCAATGACAACACAGGGTTGTAGAAATAACGTGAGCCTATTACAGTAATGTTATGTTTAAGACTACTAAAATCAGGGCTTAAACATCAGCTTACTATTACTTCATTATCAATGACACAACCACCTTAATCCTCCATAATGCCACAACCACTTTTATTATGATTATTGTACGCCGAAAAGTAGAAAATGCAAATTCCTTACTATCATTCATGGATGTGTTTGTGTATGTGTGATCCATAACTCCTCCAAAATGGCTCTGCCGATTTTTTCTGAAACTTTACATTTTTGTTACCTATGGGTAGGCACTCTAGAAGTGCTATCTAGATTTGGAATACCGTGGAAAGATGTTTTGGATTATTTTTCGATTTTTCGCTTTTTTCGACGAAATTGAGCATAGACCTTGTCCTAAGTTCGATTGTTTTTGAAGCATGATTTCTTCAGCAATGGTCAACTTTATTTGGCTCTAAGCAGATCATCAAGTCCCAGGGGTATGTCCATCTTCAAACTGATCCTGCACATGGATATATGAAGAATGTGGTGTGGAAGGAAATCCTGACCTATCTATAAGAAAACTGATCAACAATTAAATGAACTAAAAGTAAGCAAATTATATTTTTTCAATTCAATAAAGATCATAGACCCTGCAGTAGCGTTTGCATCATATTAAGGAAATCCACTTTTTTATTTTGGGACAGTATAACTTGATTATTTTTCACCCTTTACACTGTAAAAGATGAGCCATTTTATAATTCAAATACTGATATTATGTAATCATTATTCATTCCACGTTATTTATAATTACTTAAAACCATAAATATACAATTATGATTTCATTCAATTATAAGAGGCAATTGTAACAATGCAACTTAAAAATCTTTTAAAATACAGAAAGAAGAATTAACAAATCTTCTCGACGGGCCCTTGTGAGCGAAGCGAACGAAAACGAGCCGCAGGCGGTCTTTACGCGAGTTAGTCATAAATGTCGAACCTACCATCCTCAATAGCATCATCACCTTTGCCAACCCCATCATAACTATCCAGTAAATTTATGTTTTTAATATTTCTTTTGATTTCGTAGAGAAAGTATCGTCAACTTCACGAAGAGGAATGTTTTGAAGAAGATGATACCTTGGGAGAAGATGTTCCGCTTCAGATGGACACTTCACAGAATTCAGATGTCGCTCAATCTGCCCAACCATGAATATCTTTAATTTGATAAGTTGTCTACACATAGAATCTCCACTACAAGTTGAGATTATCTATTTGTTCAAACTTCAGGAATGGCCATAATATTTTTTTTAAGAAGTACCTTCATTAAAATTGTTGAATGTGTTGAATCAATCAAAAAAGGGAGGACACCCAATCCTTGAAGCATATCCCTGTTGGGTTTTTTGCAGTTTTGTCGCCTCCCATTTTCTACTGTAGGCTATCAATTCCAAATCGTTATTTCTAGTTTGTAATTAAATATATGTTTACCAAAACCTCTTTCTCGGTTATAATCTATTACGTAATAGGTAAACATCAGAGCTTGAGATACAAGGTATTCGCTATGCGAATATAATTTTCCAGCAGAAATGAAGGTCGAAAATCGGGTGATTGCTCTCTCCATATATATATATATATCTGGAAGGATAGTACACAGCCCTGGAAGGTATTACAAAGGTGATCACATCACCTATTAGTGGTACCAGGGAAAGAGAGCTTGGATGTTTCATCTTTAGTCAAGGCCTCGTCACTTCTATCTCTTGTAAAACTTGCTCTATTTAACATGATAAAATGAAATAAAAAAGAATAAATGTCAACTCTTATTGAACACATTACTTAATTCTATCTTTTTTATAAATTTCCCTGTCTACTAAAAATTGCTCAAGACAGGCGCTCAGCAATGAATTTTTTTTGCTCAAGCTACGTAATAGTAACACAATGGAAATGAGCTTGTTTTCACCAATACATCGATGTGCTGTGGAACAGTGGTTACAAGTGATGGCTATAACCAACTATTTAAATTTATCTTGATGTTCATTGAGGCTTAGAATATTGCCGAAACTTATAACATCTTATGAATTATAATTTTGTTCAACGATAAGCATATATGTTCTCAAACTGTCAAGCATCTGAAATGCTGCTTTTCGTACATATGTATTTCGTAATCCCTTATAGAACGATGGATAAATAACATAACAGAAAATTTTGTATAGTAAACAATTATTTATTCTAAAACTTAAAAGATACTTTTGGGAAATGTTTGATCGGATGGATGCAAGATTTTTACGTTTTACATTACAGCTTTAGTATTGTGTGCCAAATCAAGTCTGTCAATGAATTTGGTCTCAATGGCAAGTAGAGTGAAATACGTCAGGCTACAGTTATTGAAAATTCAGCTGGAGCCTTTCTAGGCATATTTGTCACATCGGGATAAGATTAAAGCATTTCATTCCGAAAATTGATGATCATTTTACGAAAGGCATATTTTAAAACCCTGTCCTTCACCAAGGAAATATGCTGCGCTTGAATAAAATCGTCTCCTAAGAGCAAATTACTCATGGCAAGTACGAACATAATGGTAAAGAAACGGAAGTACTTTTCAAGAATTTCAAAGATTAATTGAAAAGAAGAAGCAAATGACATGAAATGCAAACAACCTTTAACTTTGACTGTGATATGGTGAATAATTTTCTTTACAGCTTTCCGCAAAAGACTCGTGTAGGCCATTTGTTAGGGCGTTTTCTTGATGTGAATGATATGTATGGTCGAAACGTAGGATTGCATTGAACATACCTCGTATCTCTTCAAGTGAATACTACAGTCAAGGCCTGCATTATCGCAATAACTAAGAAAGTTTGATTTAAAGTTAGGACAACGTGTGCAAGGAGATCTGATAACGGGTGTCCTGTTACCCAGGCGGTAACAACTGCGTGGTTAGATTGGAGTTGCATTCCCGATCCTTCCCCTCTTCATCAAACTTAACCAAATGGGTTCACCGAAACTGACCCTTCTTTTTTTTTGCTCACGTCCTCATCAATGACGTCAGATTAGTATACGACTTTTCTGTTCGAGTTTGACTCTACGCAAGCGATTTAATAAAATGGCTGTTGACGAGAAAAACTGACATCAATTCACGACCATAATCATTTTTATTGCTCATACCAAAGGCTACTGGAGCACTTCTCAAATGCCTGGATGATAGAAATACGCTCGATACCTTACAGAATTTCGTCGCAGCTGAGCATATCTTTGTCTTCTTTTCACATTTTTGGTAGATAATCAGTATTATCTATTATATTTATGTTACTATTATAAAGATACTAGAGAATAGAAATTACGTCACCAAGCATTCACAGCATGCGTTCCACCAACTGAGATCTATTACTCCATTGATCGATATCAACGACTAGCTCGACGCAGTTTGGGAGAGCAGCCTCTCTGCACCCTGTGACTTAACCATGAAAGGATTGCCATCCGACCTATCATTCTGTCCAAAGCCCAATGAAATTTGCCAAGTGTTTTCAAAAAGGGGGGATTTGAAATGTTGAAATTGAAAAACGGCTCTAAGGAACACCTCCATGTGAAACCAGTATTAGCTTTGCAACCTTCAAAGACCAATTGTGATTTTTACAGTGCAATACTTCTATCATGAACTAATGAAAATGTCTTATGTCCTTTTATTTTATGTCAAGCAATCAACACGTCTCACACTTTTGAGTGGTTGGCAAGGAGATATTTACTTTTTAACACATTTATCGTAACATTTGGTCCAGGTCATGTCCTTGAATACAAAATCAGTAAAACACGTGTTTTGAACCTGATTCAAAAAATCAATTAATTGTTCTAGATTCAAGTTGTCCTTTGTATGCATATTATAGACATTTGGGTAAACAAGTGTCACCAACGTCTGTAAATCCAGGAAGTACCAAGGAGTCTCTTCACCAAGAATCGAAACATGGTATTCCATTACTATAAAGGCATCGTGATCAGCCAGAAGACTTTGTCACGTTGAGAGGTTTCAAATTCGGCATCGTATCCAGGGCCCCCATAAAGCCCTTACGGAACCGCGCACTCCAATTCGAGAGGCATCGTGTTCGTCAGAGGAAAACTGAGACTGAATTCCAAATAGAAGCGTCATGGGGAAGTGCGGATGCCGCGACTGATATGCAATGCTAATTTGGTTCGTTCACGCATAAGCACGCGCTTTCATCTTCATCTCTGTTTTATGGAAACGAATTGTACTTTTCGATGCGTCAATCATACCTTCCACCTAGCTACTAGCTGGCAACATTTCCGATTCTAGTCTTCCTTTCTCTGCTGTTCGAATGCGACACGGGGCAGTGAAGTTGCATTTTTTTTTATCCTTTATGTATTGTGAAATTCACTGAAGACTTGATGTAGACTTTATCTAGATGACGACCCAAACAATTACAAAGCAACTTCATGTGATATAAGCAACCTGTAAGTACCTTTGAAACAGAAGTTCTTGACCTGGCCAAGTAAGAAAAATAAGAGTTGCTTGTAAGAATATCTGTGTAGAATATGCAAACCTTACAATTTCTCGGATTTAAGATAGATTCGATTGTTAGGAAACAAACTACTGGCGAATCATCTTCCATTACTCGCATCGTTTCAGGCACTATTCTGTTCCGATCCCTAAATATCCTTTTTGTATGGTACATCTTAACAAGCATACTCTTTGATTCCAGGTGGCATGACTATTCGCAATCCCTCGATTTCTTTCCACTTATCAAGTTGTGTTAGAAGCAGAAAAACCCTCCACTCACTTCAAATAAATATTCCTTCGGTACCGTTCATATACGACATTATCCTTAACTGGGCTCGTCATCTTAGCCTCCTCTTACTGCCCAAGCTAGTCGAAACTAGTTGAAGATTTCTCATAAGGAGACGTAGCAACCATACACCTCTTAGGTTTATAGTAGCAATTTATTATGCACGTCAAAATTCATACTACCTTGCCTATTCAAAGCCACCTCTATACTGATATTATGTGCCTATTTATCTAGTGGTGTCAGGCCGTTGATTTCCACGGCTATCACCACATTCACGAATAGTAAGAACGAATGAGTGATGCCTCAAATCGGTTGATACTTCAGTGAATCGTGATCGTAGTATGTCACGCAAGGACGTCACGTAAAAGCCGCGTTAAGCCCGTGTTATTACAGTAACACGTAAGGGTTATGAAAGCTTCACTAGCAGCAAAGATCAAATTTCTTGTCCCTGACAATGCACAAAGTAAAACATCATGCAGGATGTCCAACAATTATCAGCAGCAAAGCTCAAGTTACAGATTGAACGTCGCTTAAAGTATAGTTTAGGAAACTGTTTGACGACATTGCGTTCAGAAGTGGACGTCGGTGACACCAAATACTTGATAAGAATCAAAACGTGAAATATCACGTTTGATTTAAATATGGTGCATTTTACCGAGAACCATGTGTCCGTATTGAAAACAGAACTAAAGGTTTGAGCAGAATACTTGACCGGAGTAATTAAAATAATATCAGAACACTATGGATATTTGAGATACCAGTCAATTTACAGCAACGTCACTTAACACCACAATAACTTATTATCGCAGGCACCGGTCGAACATGCGCAACACAAATGTCAAAAATGAGACACGATAGTCTTTCAAAACAAACGGCAGTCTCTTGCACAGTCGCCTTTCAGGTACAAATGAAGACTTTCCACAAAAGTTTCCGTTATAAATACGCAACCTTTTCTTACCTACTACAAAGAGACATGTTCTTATAACGGTCTCCTGCCGTTCAGTGTCAAGAGGACGAAGAATTGGATATTCCATCTACCTACTGAGATACGCTATGGGTTCAACTCATCATTTAGAAAAGAACATGGCATGGTCAAATATATCATCAGCATACGCCAAACAAAACACTACGGTAATACAAAACTATTTACATTTTCGAAAATGGAAAGAAATGACACAACAAATCACGCATCTCTCATAACATAACTACCGTGTGAAGAGACAAGAATCCTGCCTTCCTGTTAACAGAGAACAAGATTCAATGATACTTAGGTATTCATTAATAAGTCAACTACTTTAAATTTGTTCAAAACAAATGAAACTACTATGTTCGTGCTTTATATCTTGATTAAAATGCCAAATTTTTGTTAAGAGTTCTAGAATATTCCGGAATGGAATTTACTCTCATGATGGGCACATCTACCATACAAATTCAAACCGCTGACGGTTCCTTTAACGAACAAAGGCCAAAGGCGAAGCATATGTAACCGCTTGGCAACGGTTCTTGATGAATACCAAAAACCGTTTGGTACGGTCAGTCATACTTAACCCAAATCCGTTCCACCTATAGTCAACAACTGAAAGTACGTAACTGCTCTCAAAATTAACACGACGCTCATTAACCATGACTTCGAAAAAATGTTGGGCGACGTACCAAAGGTAGTATGCCATCCAGCACTGCCATCAACGATCTAAGCCTGGACCCGATAAATATTAACGCGTCACAGAAAACGACCACTAAATACCAAGTACAAAAAGTAGTATTTCCGATGGATGTTGTTTCCTATCGCGCCTGAATTCCGAGCATAGGGAATAGAAGTACGTATTTTTTGAATTGATATATCAGTACCGACTTTCACCTCAGTTTCTATGCAGCTCCACTTCCTATGAGGCAACGTCGCAATATACTTTCATGGACAACGTAAAGCAGGCCCGCAAGCTGTGGGTTTCCGTTGTCACATGTGTATGACGCTCTAAGCAATGACCTACGGCAATTTCATTCACTTGCCACAAGCTGGCAATGGTTTCCACCAACATCGATTCTGTCTATGAAAACACGTTAAGCCATACACGTTCGTAGCATACCTGTGCTAGAACGACATACTCCTGGCAAAGAAACATCGTTTACGTAAAGAGCAGCTGCGTACTTGCAACAGATTATCTCCTTCAAGCAAACAAACAAAGATCAAGCATGCAAACGACATTGCATGCTCTTGGCTGCGCTTGTAACACGACAGAGCATTGTACGTCTAAGTAATAGATATTACGGCTCGAATTAACGTAACGTGATCAAATAGCAAAAACTCATCGCTGAAAAATCACTTGACATGCATAACTCCGGTAGTCCATGGGCAATACTTTTGAAGCCATGATCTTTTGATGACTAGGAATCACTACAGTCGTAAGACTGTCTAGTGGTTACAGTTTGATGTCCGCCAATTCGAGCCACGGACAAACAACAAAACTTGATATTACAGTTGTCAATGTAGTACAGTCTCGCATCGTCAGTGGATTAAATGACCATAGCTCTATAACTATCTCTAGTCATCACATACTGAGACATATAACACCATTCTTGTGCAAGCACTATGCTCTTATGCAAAAACCTCCACTACCAAAACTAGCATGGCTTCTCTGCTTCTGAAGTTGTCTTAGTACTGTTATTATCAATGGTGTCAAGCTCTTTAAAGGTTTGCTACTGGAATTACGGGATGACCAAAGGGGACTTGGGTTCATCTATGCACTTCCTGGAAGTCAAAGACAATGTATAGAACTACCTAAATATAAAATTACTTTTTCTTACAAGACACATGCGGCAGCACGGGGCTAGAACTAACGGTTTGCTCAAGCCACATACCAATAAACTGATAAAGATTCTGCAATCTAAACTCACTTCTATAACACAAGAGTATACACTATTTATCCTATTTACAAAATAACATAATGGCGTAGAATTACAAAATCGTAAGTAGTGGCGAGCATCTGCAAACATGTTGTATACAGTGACTCCTACTGCGCAAGTGCAACTTTGTACGAACGATATGGGCTTTGTAGGTGTATGTGCGAACCTAAGCCGACAAGAATCAATTCTAATTCTTCCCATAAATAGAGGGCGTGGTTAAAAGCTGCCCGAGATTGACACCATCGGTCACACGGTTCAGTCATACTGAGGTTCAAGCAAAACAACGTAAATCACATACGTAACGTGATATTTCACAATTAACCTAACTATTCAAATTGTATAGGTAACTACAGCAATCCTTATACCAATTATTCAAACATTAGATTTTATATGCTCCACGCTTCTCTAGCAACTCTTCTTGCATTTTCCTAAACCGGTGTAACCATTCGTCTATCATCTGATTGACAAGTGCAGGGCGAGGGTTACTTCGTTGCTTGGCAACCAGAATCCCGTTATCAGTGAGACAGCAGTCCATCCTTGACTGTAGGAGCCTCTCCTCTTGCCCAACCTTTGAAAGAATATGGGCATTAGTACTTTAAAACATGCAATAAGAAATACTTTCTGCAATTAACACTACCCGAGACTGTTCTTAAAACAAGTGAATGTAGATCTTCGTACGTAGGTATTAAACTAAAGAGAACGACTTCCTTACGTTTCGCGGATTTTAAAATTTTGACCTAGGGATGACTTAAATGCAAGAAGATTTATATTCCTATTAGGAAGCACATTCCCATATTATATTCAGATTCAACCTTTTCTAAAACTGCATTTACCGAAGAGCTGGTTAATATATAAACAAGTAAAAGATGAAACGTATCTCGCCATGTGAATGACAGGACACCAAGCATGACGAATAGACAAAATTGCAGAGCTTATCAACGGAAACAAAAAAAACACACCGTAAGACGATGCTTACACCCACATAAACGCACCCTTTCGCATATTAAATATAAAATATCTGCAAATATTTGTGTTGATATTGATCGTCTATAATGGTACTTCCATCACCACAAAAATCTTTGCCCTATGCAATTCTCATTATATAGTTGAGAGTAAATGATCGCAAACTATTAGGAACTTCTATAGATTGAATCACATACAAGTCCCTAACCTGAATTACCGAAATGGGTGTGCCGGGAACATCCCAACTTAAAAACAGGAGAACCAATAAGAAGACTAACAGCCGCGGCTTACCTCTGCAAACATATCAATGTCTTAGTTACAGCGGCATATGGCATAATATAATTATTTGAAGACCCCGAGTAACGTGGTCGAATGATCATCGACACCCAGATCGGTGGTAAACATACAACAAAGAAGGGATGCAACTGTTCTGGTTCTCTATCCTCTCCACCGCCTTTTCGTGATTACAATTTTGGCACCACGCAGTAATATCTTCAGTTTGCTATTGATACTTCAAAACATCTAGAGGGGAAGTACAACACTCTCCCTGAAATACTGATACAGCATATACATTTATGATCTATACAAGCACCGCATCAAGAACCTTAAGTTGTGACATCCAATAAATCTCATCAAGGTTATATAATACAACGCACGTACCTCCTCCATAGTCAGAAAATGTATCGGTAAAACTCTTCCTTCGTGATCTACTAGTGGAAGATATGTTATGTGCGAGTCTTCGTTCCAGTCCACATTGGCTCTAGCGCCAGCAAAGTTGTCTGTGGATGCTTCCATAGAAACCAAAGCTGAAAAGTGACCTCGGGTGTACCCAAGAGCTACAGGATTACGGTCACAGAAGCCCTCATCCCAAAGAAGAGGCAAATAAACACCTGCAAAGACCAGTTATAACAGAGAGTGTTAATTCGTGCAAAATGTTTTATGCAAGATTCGTAAAACTGAATAAATTACGCCCTCGGGTGGGGGTGGACGCAGGAACGTTCTCTCCAGGAATTTTTAGCTTTATCACTATGCAGACGTCATCACAGTCTTGATTAGGTCCTGTATTGGAACGGAACTAGGCCGCCATGGACTTACGCCACACAGTTTCACACACTTGTCCTTGGCAGTTTTAAGTATTCGATCTACCACAATTTTCTCCCTTGCTTAGATTAAAGTTAAGACATTTACTATTTCCTTTTAATCTTACACGCCACACCGAATACTTAAAGGTAACAATCTTCTTTTGTTTTGGTCTTTTTCGTTAGTGACATACGTGTTACGTGTTCCGAGTTTTTTCAAGATTTCTTCATTTGTTAATCCAATCCGTTATTTTTTCCTTAGTACCATCCTATAAAACTGCAATTCCATTGTCTTCAATATTTGGCAGCAAACACCACTACCTTTTACGAAACCCGACGTCAAATTCTGATACCATAATATGGCAGATAAAGGAAAATACAAGAGAGAATTTTGTCACGGGAGGCCATCGGCGTTTTCACTGCTTTGCATGTGCAGTAGTGGAACTATGTGACATGTTCCAGCAAAGACAAGACTGGAAAGCAATTCCCTCCTATATTTACTCCCCTTGCTGGTGTCATGAACTTCCAAGTGCCGATAAAGGAAGGCATACACTTCTTCGGTACTTCAAACTTCCACTCTTAGCTTACGTTTGGGGCTTGAAAGTTGTGACAGCATATAGGAATGATAAAAGTGGCGAGAGGACAAGGACCTTTGGTGATTCGAGTCATAGCAAAGATAAGCTTCCATGAAGAGCTCTGACGTAGTCAGGAACTTTGGGCGACGACGTGCATTTCACGGTATGTCAGAAACAATCAATATATAAAAGGAACAGTATTATTAATTTATACTGAAATAAAAGAAACGTTTTTCCTTCACGTCTACCAGATTTCTGCTGGCTTAACATATTGGGGCCAAGCTCATCCTACCAACTGTAAGTAGACTACCCGTCACCCATTACATCGTACGCTCTGGACATACAAATATCCGGATAGAATAGGCGAGACACGATCCAACAGTTCACTTAGCCCAAGTCGCATTGGTTTCAACTTTAGTGGGTTTATTGACTTTAAGGGTCTGGATTTCACAGCTAAAACGTAGCAAGGAACTTTAAAATAATCAACTGGTTTAGGGATTGCTTTTGCAGTTCTTCCAAATTTACAAATACGCCATACAGTAATTTGATTTACGCTGCAGACAACTTAATATGCCACGTAAAATGCCAGATGTAACGGTACACACATGTGCTTCGACGACAAATAAGTATTATCTCACGGGTTCCTTATATCCTCGTTAACAAAAGGCGCGTACTTTGTTTAGCTACGCGATACAGAGACTGGGTTATGTTCTTTGAGCAGCGGGAATGCACGTGGTGGAAAATCTCTGCCGTGCTACGATGGAGATTCAGCCTTAGGGAGGGGCGCCTTTTTCCAAACGGGATCCTCCTCGTGGTGGCTCACAACGGATTTGGAAATACTCTTACTGTTAACGTGCCGGTGCTAAACTGAGACTGGAGTTTATGGAAAACGGTGTTCAAGAGAAACCGAAGTGCAAGGACTACGGACAAAATTAGAAAAACTGAAGCTCTTGTCAAATTAGCTTAACGTTTAATCATAAACGAAGTGCCTTACTATCACTATTGGCATCAAAATTGTCAGCAGTTTTGGAGACAAAGATACGAGGATATTTGCAATACCTAAAAGATTGAATTACCTGATAGCGGGAGACTTCAAGCTGCATAAAACATCTCGTCTGGACTTCGAGTTTATTATAGGATAGCGCTAGTTAAAAAATTAACTTTGGTGTCATTAAACAAAGATCTGGGTAAGCTTCCGTGAACTAGGGTGGTGGAGGCATGTAGTAAATCAAATAACGTACCTGCTCGTAGAAGAGCTGCTGATTTTGGTAATTAAATGGCTTTTTCTTATATGAAACAAAGGCCCACCAAGAGGGGCAAAACCTACCTTCAAACCGGGCAAAATCAATCGTTTCACCTCTAAAACTTTTCACATATTTTACAGCATAAACTATAATTGGTCGTCGCAAGATGTGGGCTAAGGCAAACACGTGCATCTGTTCCAAGCTATTTCCAGCTGTTTCCGCAAGGCAGATTAAGTTGGACCAAGCTTGTTTCCATTGTTCTTCATCGAGAGCATAGTTCATTTCGCTCGCCTGCATTTCCTCCGCCTCTCTCCAGCGTGGAAAGAATCTGAAACAAATGGAGGGGAAGTTTATATACTTGAAATTAAGTCATAATGCTGCTTCCGATCCTTGATCCTTCCGACAACGATGCAAAGAGTACATTAGAGAAATTGAAGGATTCTCATTGGGAGGCACAGTGTAAGGATAACAAAAATGAAAAAGCCTGAATGCATTTTAAAAGCTTTTGCACGAGCGAAATCTTTCTCTCTTTCAACCAAGCGTACCTCTGTAAATGCCTCCACGAAAAAATGATCCACAACTAACTGTAAGAATGGCACTCACTCAGTTTTAACTTTTTGCATCGCGAATTACTAACTGCGTGAGAACAAGCATTTAAAATACCGAAAAATATATCCTATCAAAATTAAGTGGTGAGGAAGTTGATACTACTTGCATTCTTATTCATTTACTAAGGTACAAGTAAACTTGGGACTTGCCGGGCAAATACAACCCAAAGGGGGGCACAAATAACTATGGCGGAAAGGAGTAAATCTCAGCAAGTAACTACCCATTTTTACGGCGGGAATTTGAATTCCTTCTTTTAGCCGTCTGGCACTACCAATAAGACCTTTTTCATGATTTTATTTCTAGTTTATTACTGTATGAACAAAAGAAACCTTCCAAAATATTCTTACTCAAACTTTGAGGATAACACTTTTCCTCATTACCACTAACTATATGTTGACACAAGATCATTTACAAACCTTTTCTTTCCTTCGCTCAGGCTTTCGTACAAGGCTTTTCTTAACGTATTTTCATTGTCCAATACACCCCAAGTTGCTTGTAGTATAGAGTCTAGTAAACAATCACCAGCTGCACGATTCCATAACGGATATATCCTACTACCATATTGGCCACTGAGTTCATCACTCCAGTTGATTAAAGACTCGTCTTCTAAAACTGGAAGTGAAAAATCGAAACATTACCGCAAAAAAATTTCAAATGGGTTACAACTACAACTTACACATAACTACTCAAAAAGGGCACATGCAAATGCGTTTTCAAAGCACTATTACATCTCACCGAATATTCAGAATGACAAGTATATCGGGGACCTTTAGAAGAAAGACGACGAATAATATAAAAATCATTGTTAGGTAAATTTCTGGTCCGCGCACTGATTTGTCTCATGCTTTATGCTTAGCTTGGCGTACTACCGCATAACACTTCGTTTACTTTAACCCTTATTATGAATATCACATTTGGGTTGGGGCTGGGGGGCGGGTATTTCCCCGCATTTTATGAAAGCAGACAAAGAATATCGGGTTAAAAGGAAACAGATATTAATAAAATGACATTTTAAAACCAAATTAACGTTCTATGCCAAGGAGGGGGTTCCGGGATTTAATGGGTTTGACTGGGAGTCGACGTTTCATACCAAAGTAACTATGATGTGGTAATGCTGTAAAATACTAAAATTGTAATAACTCCTAAAATTTGAACTTGAAGAACTCGATTTTTTTCGCTGTACTTTCACGTGCTTGTCTTGTAAATGATAGATAATACATAGGTTTTGAAACAAATTGGCAAAATTAAAAAAGGAATGGCCACATGAAACTGCAATGTCATATTTCCGTCATGCTTCCCAGATGTCAATAATTGAATAGATCAAAATAAAACCAGATTAATCTTACACACAATGCAAAGGTTTATCGTACGGATACCCTCTTCCTCTTCAAATCCAAGGTAGTTCTATGAGCGGGGAGATGCTCCGCCCCATCCTTGACGAAGAAAGTTAACTTTTGCATTTCCTGTGCCATATATGTTCTTAAATTGATGCACAAATGTTTGGAAGTAAAAGCATGGTACCCGTACGCCTCAACTAAAGCATGGACAGCCATTGCACTTCTTTACACACATAAAATATAGAAAAGACATCCGACGTCGACTAGAACTAGACTAGCTAGACAAGCTCTGTATTTTGACATCAGTGTGGAAATATTTCAACGTTTGCTTGCTTTCCTATTTATTCTATGAATAACTAAACTTACAGTAGTGCTAAGAGGCCTTCATCTTATTTAAATGCTCATCAAGCACGTAAGGATGTATTCCTTATGATGGTGCTGCTTTCGTCCAATGGTGTTTGTTTCAAAATGTTTAAGAGCTACCAGGCAAGCGAGACTACAAAATACATCAATAAATGTTGACCCTACAACTTCATAAATTATATAAAATTTAAGCCTCTGGTACAGAATTAGTAAATGCTATGGTTCAAGGCATCGTAAGGTTTCTTATCAATGGCTATCCCATTGCATTTCTCTTACTAAGGAGTTACGCAAGTCTTTCCAATACCTTTGGCCTCGCAGCTACTAGTAAGACTAACTAATACTCGTTCTTTTCACGGGCATGAAGGTTTTTCTTCTTCTTTATGCGTCATGCGCGAAGGCGTTGACCCCGTTTACACCAGAGAAATAGAAACGGATCCAAACAGTTCCTTTCCTAAATGGATACGATTACCTTTTAATGTAGTGCGTTTACACGACATGGTTTCGGTGCCGGCCCCGTTCTTTTTGTGTCTACACGAGAACGGATCCCTTTCAAATGCACATGCGTTAAACCGTTCCCCATTAAACTTGGCGGTAAAAAGGTAAACAACTAAAATAGCTGACAATACGACACCAACTGGAATAACTCTGGCCACTGTAAAAGAGAAAAGATCCCTCTTCTCGTGGACGGATGAACATACTGCATTACTACTAAAGGTAATCCAGGACTATAATGCCACGAAACTGTAGGCAAGTGAGGACTGGAAGACGGCGCGAACAAAGTACGAGGACATAGGTTTTTGGCTTCTTCCTTTCAAGGAAAGTGAAGA
>JAAAKL020001273.1:0-31948 GCA_010016065.2 Carybdea cf. marsupialis auct. non (Linnaeus, 1758)
TTATCGTGCGATGCTGTTTCCGCCGTCAAATCGCAAATTTAGATCAGTGAATATATTTGTTTTTTCAGTTACAAAGCAAACCCTACCTTGTCGCATGCGATTGATGGCGGAGGTTCCTTGTTTTTGATCGCAGAAAACAAAGACACAAGCAATCTGTTGTTACGTTTCCCCTTCCAAATTGGCCCTGTTTTGCCAATCTAAATATCGATTCGATAATTTGCTTACAAAATTCTAACCTTTCCCATGACTTTCGAAAGCGGTTCCTGTCGGTTTTGAGTTACTAAATGATTGTCGATCAAATTTATCGCGAAAAATTTGCGAATTTGGAACTAGTTCCTGGTGGTGAGCACCATAAAGGTTTCAGTCATCCCGGCCTTAACTCGTTTACGCTACGTATTAGTGCTTCTTTCACAGCAAGCACTTGATATTGACCTCGAGAAAGGCGCGCAAAAAGAATTCAGTTTTTGTGGGATATTCCTAGTATCAAAGAATTATTGTAGGCGGAAACTAGACAGGCATTCTTTCCTATAGTCAAGGGAGGGAAATGTCTTAAGTGCTTAATTACTCTATTAAAGAGACGTTCCACCCTTGTATGCGTTTCATGAAACCACCCTCTCCCCTCACTGCTACTCACTAGATATACGATCCAGCTACGGAATTGGACCGTCATCCTTCAAATTGTAACATCCCTTCTTCCGTCAAATATGTGATTGCAATATGAAACGGAAATACTAGTACTTGTGATAGTGACTTGAAGTGCATTGGTTCGAAAACCTTGTCGTAGCTTAGCTAGCTGCGTGATATTGAAGTATAAGCAACGGGAGCAAGCCACGCATAGAATCTTAGACTTCGTTTACACGTGTACGGATCCAAACATTGTTCGAATTTCCAGGTCCTGTTGTAATACGAGTCAAACGAAATAAGAATGATAGAAATATGAATATAGTTGATGTTTGTGATTAACCTGTCAATATCAGGACAAAATTGGATTATGAATATAGATCTCTTCAAACTGACCTCGTAGTGGCAGTTTTCTTTTCCTCGTTTTCGTTTCATACCCGTTTGGATCCGTTCGCTAGCGTTGACACGACAACTGATCTAAACTGTTCAACATCTTTAAGTACCAATTAAGTACGGGTCCACCAGGACCTGTCTAAGCGCTTGTAGACAGGTGGCCAGAAATGCATCTTCCCGACAAGAAGTGACCACAGGAACTACCTTTTGAAGCTTCTGCTGGTATGGCGGAACTGCGTGCAGATAGTAATGCAGGCCAATACGTATCTTCTATTTAAAGCCAGTATTCACTCACTTGCTGTACGCTACCTGTTTCCATTCCTTGGTGCTGATGCGTTCGTCTTTGCTATCTGCCCTCTAACTCTTTATTCCGATATCCCGCAGCGTATCCCCTTAGCGCGAGACTCCTTTACGCATGTCCTTTTTAGTCTCTGGCAATTGAAAAGATGGGTTGCGGAATTACATAGTTGAGCGCTTACTGTACGGGACTAGCATCGTTGGGCCCCAATTACCTGTATTGCTGCAATCTTTCCAGAATTTTAACCAACGACTGTCGGGATAATTTACACAAAGATTGTTGGATGACAACGTTTGTTCTTCAAATGGTTGGTGCAGATCTGCGCATTTGTAAGGCCTGAAGTCGACTATCACGTACTTAAACTGTTCTTACTTCTCTATCAAACAAGCTAGTCAATAAAGTATGCATGATTTGACATTGTTCAGATGTTTCCCGGTCAATCCCGTTATTAGTATCTTGGATTTCGTCGATGACTCGATTTGAGAAGAGTCAGTAGTGGAAGCGTAAGCTATTGAAACATGCTGTTACAGTTTCTAACAATTTTTGTGTCCATTCATAATGAAAAGATAAACTGCTATGCTTATGTTGCGTCAGGCTTCATAGCGGATGTGCATTGAAGAAAGATTTGAAAACGCATTTGTCGAAGATACAAACGTCAGAAAATCTTGACATTTTTTTTGAGATTCCGATTTATTTGAAAAACTAAAATTTTATTTCGGAATTTTAACTGGAAGCCACGTTTGAGCAAAACAAATTTAACACATAACAGAGTACACTCTTGTTAATGATAACTAAGAAGAATATTTTGTACTGTTTAATATATCTAACATTATAGTTAGCAGTTCGAATCGATAGAAGGGAAAGGAAAGTTTGTCACTAACGGGGCGGTATGTCAACAAAGCCCCTTTTTATCATTATCATCCTTTGCTTCTTTCGTTCCATAATTAACATAATCCTTATTGCCCTCCTTTGCCCAGCGTTAACATCACTTTCGTCCTCAACAACAACAACAACAACAGGAGTGAAAAACATCGTCATTACAATCATCAACATCAACAAAATAGCAACAACATTGTCACCAACAACTACATGCAGTAAGGACTTAATTTATTGGTTTAGATGTACTTTCTGCCTATAAAAGTATTTGCTTCATTGTCTTTTAGGTCAAAAGGGGGGAATTGTTTTCCATTATGGTCTAAAGGCGAGTCAATGTTGACGTTAGAAATCAAACGGCCGTAGAAACAGAGCTAGACAATTTTCTTATAAAAGTACTTTCTATACCCTTATGGAGCCCTCAAATTATGTTGAATTCTTTCCTACTAAATACGGTTTTAACTTCAAAAATTATTGCTGACAACATTTCACTTGGAAAGAATAAGAAATATGGAGCACTTAACAGAAGGTGCATTTAACAGAAAAAAAGAAAACCAGAAACATCAAATATCTCAGCTTGCTCGATGCAGCCGGAACAAATTGGGTAGTGTAATATAGTGAAATCTCGGCAACCATATTACAGAAGTTCTCATGTCAATCCATTAATTAGGAAGCTTTACCTAACGGCTGAAGAGGAGTGGATCCGTGTCACTAAGGGGGCTAGGATGGCCATGTTTTGTAGGATCTTAGTTTCGATTAAATAAATACGATAACAGAAAGCTGCATGATGAGTTCGTATCATTCCACACTGTTTAACCTCGTCAACTAACTGCGATGTAGGAATCAAGTTTACCAATGCTCGTTCATCTTAATTCTAGTTATGTAGCCACATGGGTCTCGGGATTCCTTGAAGATAAGTATTGTG
Organism: Carybdea cf. marsupialis auct. non (Linnaeus, 1758); assembly: GCA_010016065.2. NCBI lineage: Eukaryota > Metazoa > Cnidaria > Cubozoa > Carybdeida > Carybdeidae > Carybdea > Carybdea cf. marsupialis auct. non (Linnaeus, 1758). The sequence continues at coordinate 3,111 of JAAAKL020001273.1, forward strand.
AGTGTAAGTTCTATTAACGACCCACATCAGCGCAAAATTAAAGTATCTACAAAGGGGCAATCTATCGAAGTGGACAAGAATTGCAAATTAGAGCAACACCAACTACGGATCCCAGGTGCCCTATCTGTAGGTAGGCATAAGCCCTACACGTATTCTCAGATTGTGTAATCAAGCGAAGGTTTTATTGTTTCTCATCTGTACCTGTTTTTGTCTATGTTTTCCAAGTTTCTTATGTAAGCGTCACAGTCCCCCCTTCCCGTTACTTCAAAAAGGTAGAACAGAAGACGGTTGCAATGGCCTATAGGGGGAACTTTTATGCAACTCTTCATACGATGCCTCTAAACATGTCGACTGTAATCCACCTGCTCTACTGCCTTTATCAAAACAGTACACACTTGAATAATTCAAATTACATTTCACAAGAACGGTTCCTTTATTCAGGCACGAAGACATCATACCACCTTCGTGCGTCATTTCGCTTACTTTCATGGACTTTAATTGTTAAGTTTGTTCAAGTTCTTGCCTTCATGCAGCAATTTGCTTTGTTGTGATTTAAGGCTCGAGAGCCCTTTACATTCAATTATGACAATAGCAGTTTCCCTTTGTTTAGCCCAAACACGTTGAATTCGACCGTTGTACGTCGATTCGACCCATTACTGCGACAAGAGAGCTCAATTTTGGCCAAAATCTCAGGTGGGCCTCGCGTGAAGATCGGAAAACCTTCAAAATTGGCCATCTCTGTCGCAGTAATGGGTCGAATCGACATACAACGGTTGAATGCGACACAAGTCACGTGACTGTTACGTTCTCAGGTCGGTTCTCTTAATCCTTAGAGCTGAGGGGATTGGTAATTTATGCTAAACAGAGGGGCAGTAGGCCGTTGTGGTTCTAGAGGGTGTTGACCCTGGGGCCGATCAACGTTTTGCGGTGGATGGGGGGGGGTATAACATAATAAATCGCACTGCAATTCAGGGAAGATAGTAGAGGATCTGGGGCGTTGTATACCCTTCTGTGGGTTTGGTTTGGGGGGATTAACCTGGTTAGATCCGTGCATTTTCATTCTTGGTAACAAAGTGCCGGGGGAGATCGTGACCTGCTTACTTCCCCTTTAAACCATGACTGGGGGTAAGGGTAAACAATTTTGCAATCCAAGATATGGCGTATATTGAGGGGGGGGGGGGGTACGGCAGTTATTGCAACCGATAGAAAATAAGCAAAAATATGTATCTTGTCTTTTCAGTGATTTTGCAGCTGAATTTACCTTGGCGGAGTACGGCATTTTGAGGATACTGGACCATAGCCAAAATAAAGTTGGAGGATGGCCTTGGTGAATAAGTTGGAATATCAGGGTGGCCGAGGCATGACGTAAGTGCCAGTCAGTTTTGAAATGATTAACAATTTCAACTTAACATGACTATGAGCTACCCGACTCTGAAAATGGAAGGTAGCTACCGCCGATTGGCAAGAATCAGATTTTAGTGTGATTTTAGTTTCTCCTGTATTCTGTTGTTGCTGTGTCGACCTCGTTTTGAGTGATAAAATATTCGTGATTCATATCGCATAATTTGATGTATTAATGATAATTTGGAGACTTAAAACCGTTGAAAGAGAGTTCTATTTGTTGAATCACGGGTAGCACGGGTAGCATGTCGTACAGACCATTATAAGGTCTAAAGAACCCCAATTATTGAGACTATTGCATATTCGCGCACAGGAATGCAATAAAGTGGCACAAATTAAAACAAAACTGCTAGTGGAAATCGTTGGTGTCAGCACACGAGCGACCATCTATTGTATTTTTCATCCATATAAAAGGAAGAATTTATCTGTTTAGCTACCGATTGATGAGGAAAGTCATGAGGCAGAAAGCGAGGCAAGTGTGCAGATATCATAACTACAAAGTCGACTTTGGGAGCAGACAAACCACAAGTTTGACGGAAATGGAAATTGACATTCCCCCATATTTATAAAGTGTGTTCACTACCAATTGCCTCTGTAAAAACGTTACAGAAAAAGCGCGCTCTTGTACCGTACAATTTTGAGTTGAAAATCTGCCCATGTTTCTTCTTTCAACTGAGTCACTCTTGTGACACTCATTCTTTTCACAGTGTATATAAGAGTCAGGCTGAGACATTTCTAAAGGAGTGGACAGCGAATGTTCCGTTCCAAAACGCTGAAATGGTCCTATATACATCGCATTTTTGCGCTAGTCAATCATCTCCTGCTAGCGATCCTCGAGTGACTAGAACGAAGACTAGAATCAGCTTTCGCTCAAGTCTCGCATAAAAAGACGCTGCAAACGGAAAGAGAGCTCAAAACAAAACAACTTGTACAAAGTAACAGAGAATCTTCTGCGTGATTTTTGTTTTACGAAGAGCACTATGTCATTGGAAAATACCGGTGCCGTAACAATGAACGAGACCATGTTTGCTATCAACCTGCAAGAAAAAAAGACAATCGGCTCATGTCCCAGACTGCTCCTCTTGTAAATAGCTTTTGACATATATGTAGTAGGATGTCGACATGCCAAATCCTGATAAATCATTGTCCACTTCCCTCAGCATTGACAGTATATGTACAGCAATATTGTTCACAATAACACATCATAGCTAACTTTACCATCGGACATACAATACTTGACAAAACAAGGTTGATAAATATTTCCAAGATAAGCCAATAACATACAGCAAAAGCAGTGATCCTTGTACAATAAAGTCTATCTCTTGATATCTGAATACAGAACGATTGCTGCAGCCTAAACATCATTAAAAAATAATTGGAATCAAAGCGGCGTTTGACGAAAGATCCTGAACACAACCGGTGCTTGTTAGCAGGGTCTATTACGACCTTAATGACAGAACCATGTACATTACCCATGTGTAACTTATACAATTACGTTCTCCTAACATATACATTGTCATTATTATCTTTGTCAGAGTGGCATGAATTTAAGGTCGCCTCACCAGTCCAGTGCCAAGCACCCTTCTAATCATTTATGACCGGTGTTTAATCTTCACAATTTAGACGACGTACGTAGTTACGACAGTTCGTATCTGTGAAGGTAGCCATATTTTCCCTTGGTCTTTGTGAAGAGTTGACGTTTTTAGAACAAGTAAATAGACGTACCTTATGGGAAGCTGAAGTAAGAAAGAGTGGAGGTGGAGTCTGGTGGCAGGCAGGTGAGGGGTATTACCTCGTATATACAAAGGAAAGTTTTGAAATTCTGTCTCTTAAATTTCTGTTGGTGAATCTGTGCACCACATAATTATTGCGATTGCTTAGCACTGACAAAACATTCTCGAGGGAAATTTGAGTTATGCATCATTTGCACTTGCCAGCAAAGGCAAAACAACGCTCTAAAATTACTAGTAACGCCCTCTGTCAATAAATACGAAAGAAAGTTTCTTAAGGTAGTAGCCTCGCTTTCGAAGTACCGTCTCAACAATACTGCTCTTCTTCTGGTGCACGGCGTGCACTTCTTGACTGCCACCACTTACTAAGCTACGGAAATACCGCATTACACTTAAGTTTCTTGATACATTATAACTGGGCATCTTGACATTAAAAGATTGTCTGGGAACAATTTACTGTAAACGAAGCGATATGATTGCAGTCAAATCAAGGCCAGGTCTGTTCCCCAACTGAGCTTTCTCATTCGACAGAAGTTTCACCAAATTGACTCAACTCTTTCTTGGCTATAAGTTGCTGTTCGAGTTAAAATGGGCAGAGGTTTTCTATTGCTCCCGAACTGCAGAATCTCTAATATGTCGTAAAGCAACGTGGGGGCGGGATTTAAAAACAGTACTATTTTGAAACTTCATAAACGTGTAGTGCTTTTACATGGCTCCTTTCCATTAATACGTTAAACTAGCATAATACAGATGGAAGAGGTGACTTTGGCTTTATAATTAATCTGTTTAATAATGATCTTGTGTGCGCTCAACGATTCGAATGATCTAGACCGAAGAATGTTTGCAGAAGCAGATGGACCACAGAAACATCGGAAATAAATATATAGAATATATAAAATTATGGGGGTATACTCCACGATTCACGATGGCCATGAAGAAAGGTGATATCTTACGGTAAGATACCACTACGCAGTGGGGGGTCTTCTTTGATAACATTACCCAGAGTTTTACTCCCAAAATCGTAAAATTAAATACAGGAGAAAAAAATGATCGATCGAGAATTACATTCCGCGAAATCACAAAATTATGTGGTCATTCTCCAAATTTTTGTCTTTTAATTTCTTTTTATGTTTCCACGTAGGGGGAAAATTTCTAAGAAACGAACAAGGGGTTACATTGCACTAAATGTGGCATAATCACATGAATCGGACGAAGAATGTAAAAAGGAAGGCACTGATGAAGGTGTCCTAAACATCTTGCAATTACTCGAAGACGGTTATGATTAAGGGCATAAATGTTTAATAGACACCTCTGGTTGATTTTTATATTCTTGGACACTTGTATTTAAAAAAATCACCATAACTCATCAGAGGTCCATATAAATTCAGTGATTCAAAAATGATTATAGCCGAAAAATTGGTATCTTTGGGGCCCCTTGATCGTGAAAATAAATCCCGCGAAAATTTCTTACCTTTAGGTACTCCTTTCATCACATGGTTATTACAGAGAAATGGTACTAGAGGTGGGTCTGCTGATTGTCAGAGAATATATAAATACGTTCAAATTGACATTTTCCATTAAACATCTAAAACTTTAACTGTAAACACTGGCAAATCTGCATGCTTCGGAAAAAATGACGTATTTCTACGAAGCGTCATGGTTCTGTCTGAAAATACATGCCCTTGAAGGGGCACTAATAACGATCATGTACTTGACTTCAGTTCGTTTACGGCCAACAAAAAGCTTGTCCTGCTTGATACGTCCTGAGAATAATGATAAAAATGTGCGTTTTGCACCTCGTAAATGTTCTAACTTCCTCACAAGGAACTCAGTATAAAATAAACAGAACTGTTGATTGCTGACACCGTATGCAAATCTGTAAATGATGTCACGAATAACCTGGTAAATTTAAGTATCTGAACTCTGAGTTGGGTCATCAAGGGGAAAGTGCGCAAATTGGGTGAGCAAAAGAATGGAAGCCCAGGCCGCTTCTATCACTACAATTATCGGCCTGATATGGCTCGCCAGTACGACTCCACCACTATATGTCAGAGATCGCTTTATTAAATACTGAGACCATCAGTAACGTTACTTCAGGTAGTACATTATACACACTAAGCGTTGACTAGCTACCACATGGCCCCTCTTGCACTGCAACAACTGTCAAAATACTCCTACGTACACTTAATGTAGACAATGACGTTACATATAAAAGAACTCCGCGAGTTTTCTGACTCTTCCGTCACTTCTCTGAATTAGTACCTAATGCTAAACTTTGAAAATCTAAACTAACTGAAAATAAATTTCGCTTTCCAACACTTCATTTTCCTTAAGTTACGAATAGTACCTCAGAAGAGCATCAAACTCATTACACAACAATAAACCTGTGTTAACGAATAATCGAATTTTTCTGTACAAATTAAACCAATGCATGCAAGCTACCTTCACTATAACAGTTTGTAGGGTAACAGAGTGATTAAAAGCCTGTACAGGTCTACGATAACATACTCTAATTTTTCGGCACAGGTACCTCAGTTATCAACTATGCACAGAGCCACGTTATCACAAGCTGCTAGAAAACTCCCTTATCACCGATTATTCGAGTGTGAACATCCCTTCAGAGGGCGTAGCTGCCTCTCTCTCTATATATATATATTCCGAGCACCTCGTTATACCGACCCAACCTTCCTTTACGGACCGGCTTTGCCAGTATGCACTATCGTTCTTATAGGGCTGGTGGTTCTTCTTTATCCTCAACATGTACTACTTCTGGAACTTCAGTACCCTCCTCCTTCTCTTCCTTCGAAACGTCCAAATTCTCGGTGGTATCAAGGCTATCCTCAATCGAAGGCCAACTGTCAACTTGTGCATCTTCCTTTTTATTATTTTGGCTTTTCTTTAGTCGTTCATTTACAGCGCGTAAGGCTTTTTTCCTATAAGACATAAAATAGAAGGATAAGTTATTGTGATACGTAAAGGTAACGGGCAAAAAACTAGGAGTTTTTGTGAAATGCGAGGTTTATCGTTCTAGACAATATAGCTATAATCGTCCAAACTACCGCCGCGTGTGCGTCATTCACCGCTCAATGTATGACTTTTTGCAATAGCTTGTATCTGCTAAGTAGGTATAATCTTTAAAATGTGACTGCGACCTTAATAAAATAGAGAACCTATGGGAAATTTTTGTCAATCATATTTTAGTACGACAAAATGCGGAATAGGAATATCAGTTGGATAATTATAACCAGTAGCGTACCCAGTAAATTCATCGAGGGAGGGGGTAGTAAGCCGTGAGTAAAAGTCGTAAGGCATCACTTTCTGTCTTATATGAGGGGTACTCCTACAGTAAATTGAGCAACGTATTGATTTGGATGCCTGTTTAGGATACTTTCTTACAATTATCATATCCTGCCATTCTGAAGTTAATCAAAATTGGAGAATCTAAAGTTTCTGCCATTCCATGAGGTGGGGCGGAGGAGCATGGCCCCCTAAACAAGATACAGATTATAACCAGTTTTCCCTCCTATTTAAATTATGTCCAGCTTATGTCATCTAATAAACCCTTGGTACTTCCTTCCTTCCTACAGGGGACCTTCTGGGTCCATGTGTTGTGCAAAATCTACCTCTGAATGGCACGTGACAACTGCAATAACTCCATTACTTATGTACTAAAATATGTCAGCAATGCTGGCGGTGCCTAAAGTTTCTCTGACTATCGTGAACACTAGCTCTGGCTGCACCAGTCGGTGTATAACGCGCTAGGAACGAAGAGTTCTGTATGGACAAAGCAGTGGGGATTTTGAGTGAAATAGAGACGCATATCTGAAATGCGAATTCTTCCAATATTAGAAGCTATTGGACAGGCGACTTCATGCGACAATTATTAGTTTCCGAATTTGATGCCAATTGATGGAGTTTTACTAGAAGAATCGATTTTTCTTCACGTTGTATATAGCACTAAAAATAGCAACGTCAACAGTTTGCTGATACTAACGAAAATGTTACAAATGGGCTTACCTACTATTCCAACTAAGGAGTGAATACTTTACCAGCTGCCTGCTCTTAGTGTGTGTGTGTGTGTGTGGGGGGGGGGGGGTTCATGCTGACAGTAGATAATCTTTTAACAAGCAAGTTATACAGTCCATCAGTGGCTTAACATTGTACGCTTGATAAGTACAGTAAACTTCGAAACTACTGAAGAGCAAAGATTGTTTGATATAGAATGGAGTCTGGGATAACCAGGTGCAGAGGCCTCTCATAAAAAGACTTACTCAGCATCACTACTTTCAAGCAACTCACGCCGTTTTCTAAAACGATATCCGTTAAAGTGACATCCAAGCTTGATATGATTATCATGTGGCTATTAAAGTTAAAGGTAAGCCTGTCACCTAAGCAGCAATGGTGGCCATTATTCGAAAATGTGTATTATCAAAGTGGTCTCGAGAAACGACGTCTTAAACTGATACGTTTTCAAATGCTACTAGGGAAACAGGAAATATTGCACTAACGGTGTAACAGTGCAGATCACCTTCCTTACTCGGGCTTCTTTGAGCCAGCTCAGATTATCCCTCAGTATGTAAGTGGGCCTAATTTACTCTCGAGTATAAAATAGGCTAGTCTAAACTATACCATTTCCCGCCATGTTAAGCCCCATGTTGCTACTTATACCAAAATCCGTACTGCATAACATTACAGTACATCTCTAGTCTGTTTTACTGACGAAAAACAAATCGTTATATCTCTATTGCTTAAAATGGTAAACTATGTACCCATTCGTCTCCTTCCCGTTGTTATCGATGTAAATTAACTGTTTATACATTGGGTCCCATACACGATACAAAATGTTGTGGAAACATTCAATCAAAATCAACTGGTTTTGATATATTCAATAGATTGTTAAGTGCTTCAATAATCGCCTACGTACAAACAATAGTACGGAGAAGTGCATCGTATCAGAAATGCACTAGATTTGCCTTCTCCAGTACTTCATATTAAGAAACTGTGCTAATGTTACATAACTGTGTGGTTTGATGTCCACAAATCTTAGTTTAAGCAATGGCAAAGTCTTTCTTCATAGTTCGTAGCCCCTAGCGTGACTACGTCATTGTCATGATAGTTTAATAATTGACTAATAACATCCTATTTCAGGAAGGAGGCAGTAGAGGAAAGAAGATTGTGAAGGAAAAGTCACAATGGAATAAAGGGAAAGCGAAGAAAAGAATACAATAAAGAAAGTATTAATACATTGAGGTAGCGATACAGCCGATGAAAGGAGACAGTAAAGAAAAGAGGAAGAAACCGAAAAAAACCTGTAGAGGAAAACAGACTATGAAGGAAATGAGGTAGCGAGGAAAATAAAGGGCGCAAAGATAAGAATACTATGAAGAAAAGGATACAATTCAATACGGTTAGAGTTAAGGCAAGGAGACAGCAAAGGGACACAGTAGCGGGAAGAAAACTGCGAAGGAAAGGTAACAGTGGAATAAAGGAAAAGCGGAGAAAAGGATACAAAGAAGAGAAAGAGAACGTCGGGGTAAAGATACAATTGATGTAATGAGACAGCGAAGGCAGGATGCAGTGAGGTAAGAGGAAACGGATAAAAAGATACGAAAAAGAAAGGAAGAATATCGAGATAAGGATACATTGGATGTAAGGACAGAGTGAAGAATGGAAGCAGAAGTGGAAAGGAGGCCGAAAAAGTAAGGCAATAGTGGGGTGGGGGGGGGGTGTTGGGGAGCGAAGAAAAGAACACGATGACGAAAGGCAGATCGTGGAGGCAAGGATATTGTTGATGGAAGGAGATAGAGAGAGAAATGAAGCAACGTAGGAAAAGAGGTTGCGAAGGAAAGGAAGCAGCGAGAAAAACGAGAACTCAAAGAAAAGAACATAATGAAGAAAGGGAGAGGGTCTAAGTACTGATAGAATTGAAGCACGGGAGTAGTTAAGGGAGGAGGGAATAGAGGAACGCAAATTATGGTGGAAACCAAACAGCTAGGAAGAGGAAGCGGAGAAAAAGATAAAATGGATAAAGGGCAATGTCGAAGCAAGGATACAGGGTCAGTAAGTGAAGGAGGCACAAGCAGAAAGAAGTCTCAGCGGGAAACGAAAAAGCGGGGAGAGAGTCAGCAGACAATAGGGTAAAATGAGGAAAGTGGAAATTTTGACGTAAGAACACATGTAATGCAAGGAGGCAGTAGAGGAAAGAGACAAAAGCGGAGAGGAGACTACGGCTAAGGTCAAAATTCGGTGTGTGTTTTGTAATAGTGTTAATCAAAATTTTAACATCATGTTAACCTGGACTTCCATTTCTGGGGCTCTTTTTAACATCATGTTAATACCATGTGAAGAGCGTGTTAACAATGGTGTTATCACCCTGCTACTTGCAATGGACCCAGGAGCTGGGATGCCATGAGCTTGTCGGTTGTTGTTTACGGTACATCGACTTCGCTTTCGTGTATGCAGGGAGAGGATATTTGTTAATGACAATAAATCGAAGGTTGATATACTATTTCACTTGCTTTGGCTGCTCCTTTCCAGAGATTCATAGACTTCAAAAAACCGAAATGGACTTGCTTAATTTACGGAAATCAAAGTGGCGCATGGTAAAGGTAACGAAACTCACGCCACTTCAAACCTCAGGTAAATGAAGGGAGGTCCTATACTCGGAGAAACATTTGCAGCTGCATACAGTGGGGGTCATACTGGGGTCTTACTTTCGGCACTTAACTTGATTCTAAGATTTTTTGATGCCTCACGTACATAATGCTTTGGAAGAAGGGGCAATCCCTGCACCCGACCTTTCTGTAACGCAGTCGCCTGCAGTAGCCTGTTAAGACGTGCAAATAGGACGTGGTGGCTAAGGCAAGGTTATGCCTAAGGCAAAGTGATGGCCATAAAAATTCTGCCCTTGCACGGCCATAACTATTAGTTGTAAGTTTACCTATTCTACGATTGAAAATCATCAGCCATCCGAGACAGCAGAATCCCCGTTCAATGTGAATAGTTAAATAGCGATCTTTACTTTCCTCGTCTCGTAATTCGTGAATTTTGGTTAGTGAGCTTAATGTGCGCTTAAGAAAATATTTACGTCGTACTTGAGGTTCCCTCGAAGCACAAAATAGTGCTAGAAGACACTTAACACTAACACGAACAATAACACCGTGATCTGACCTTGGCCTAAACCGCTAGTGATTGAAAACTTGTAAGGTCATTTTCACATACGATAGTATGCAACAATTATAAACAACATCCTACGCAAAAAGATCTTAATTTTACGCGCACTTTTCTTAATCAAAGTTCACAGATTAGTTGTCACTCAGATTGAGTCAACAGATCTGTTAACCTTTCTGTTGATCTTAACTAGAGCTGTAACAGATTATAAGGTAATGGCCTCTAGTTAACATGGTATTTGTGTCGAGGTCAAACTTTGATGTCAGCGGAACACATCTGTAACAGATATGTTACACTAACACATGACACATAACACACACCGAATTTTGAACTCAGCCTATGAAAGAAAAATGACTGCAAAGGAAAGGAGGGAGTGAGGAAAATAGTACAGAGAAAAGAATGCAATAAAGAGCGGGATAGGGTCCAGGTACTGATACACTTGAGTTAAGAGGTCAGAGAAGATAGAAAATGGTAGAGGAAAGGAAACTGTGGAGGGGAGAAAACAGCGAGGAAAGAGTAAGGGCAGAAAAGGATACGATGACGAAAGGAGAAAAGTCGAAGTAAGATTATAGCTGATATAAGGATACAGTAAAGGGCAGAGGCACAAGAGGCAGGAAGACTGTGCGGAGAATAGGGCTTTAAAGGAAAGGAGGCAACGAGGAAGTGGGCACAGAGAAAAGAATAACATGGAGAACGGGATAGGACCAGTATACGAAAACAGCTGAGGTAAAGGAGACAGTCAATGAAGTGAAAGTGAAAGAAGGAACAAAGCAGAAGAAATCATTTTGTAAAAACAGGAAAAAAACGACAAGAAAACAGCAGCAATGGACAAAGCTCTTATTATCTGAGAGACACACTGAGACGTTTAGAGTTAGCCGACGAAAGGTGCTACCCATCAATTTTACGTAGGGAGTAGAGCAACACGAGAAAACACATCGGAATAGTAACCTACCAACTGGAGGCCCGAAAACTCTCCATAAGATATGGGCGCCTTTGCTACCAGCAACTACTTGCAGTGACCGGAATGCTGCCAGCAACTAATATAGTGTTTCAGAACAATTAGCATATCCTACCAGGGCCTCTTAATTGAGTAAACGTTGCTTGGCAAACAGGAAAAAATACGGGAGACTCGGAATTGGCTAGATGAGAGAAAAAAATGCTTTGGTATCTCTCCAAAACAAGGAGCAAAGTCACTTCGGATTTCTTACTCTCGTGGCACCTCAGGACAGAGCTAAAAATAGCCAAAGTACGAATAAAGCATGGACAAAAAAAGAAAATACATTGCCTAGCACCTTGGTTTACTACTGAAGTTCTTCTGCACAATATCGTCAGAATTAGAAACTGCAACGCTGCTCCTTAGCAATTACAAACTGTTAAGAAGAGGACGGTATTTGCTGTGCTAGATGAGGATTATATATCCCTCTAGGATCCCTCCAAGAATAGGGTAAAGACGCTTAGGCTTCCTTAACGTCTTGCCAGCTCCAACATGGGAAATGATAAGGCAACAATTGGAGGATGAACAAAAATATTCTATCCAAAAGAATATGACAATTGAATATCCATACCGTCTCCTTTCTTGGTCTACCGAGTTTGCTCCTGGTAAGGTTATTGTTATTGCTGATGGAGCACCAACATCGTAGGTCCTCACTGGGTTTTTGCAGATCCCAACTTTCACTAATGTTCCGAAAACCACGCTTGAAAAAAGTCTGACAGGAGGCCTGTAAAAACGAAGAATCGAGGACCAAGTAATAAATGCCCAAGCACCTTCAAATATGTAAATATAAATAACGATTTTTATGCACACAAGTGTAATGTATCCGATACAATCAGGACTATCTTGTCAAAAACCACGTCAAAACATTTTTGATAACTGATGCCTATTTAGAAGAAACCGTTGGCATCTCGAGAAATAAACGAAAGCTAAACAAGTGAAAAATGAAAGTGTCAACTAAATAACTAACTAACTAGCTAACTAACTAAATAACTAACTAACTCACTCACTCACATACTAACCTACTAACTTGTCAAGCTACTTGTTAGTAACTTAATAATACCTAAAGCGTACGTACCTGCCTACCAACCTACTTACGCTACTCTACCTACATACCCGACCTACTTACTTCCCACCTACCTACACGGCCTGCCTACCTACCTACTCACCTACCCGACTTGCCTACACAATTAGCTGCCTACCTAGCTACCTACCTACCTTCCTTGCTACCTTCCTACATACCTACCTTAATACCTACCTTCTTACCTACCTCCTTACTTACCTACCTACCTACCTACCCTACATACAATATCAAATATTGAATCGACGAAACGGTTGAGAAATGAGTAAAGGATGGCAGCTTACAATAGTTAATATAATCTTTTTGTTTGCGGAAGGCACTGGTAATGACACTCGTCTAATATAGTCTCCCAGGTATCAAAATCGAAAAAGGTGTGTGCATGGGGCAACAACAAAAAGGATTCTACTCTTCTGAAAGATTTACACGCATTAAAGAAAAAACTGTGACGATAGGAGAAGCCACTTTATCCTTCAGCTACAGCATCATCATCTGATCGGCTTTGCTGGGACACAGCTAAGGACGTCCTTTTAAACATAAAAATGGCCTATCCTTTAACGTCGATATTAATGTCGATGTTCAAAAATGCATAAATAAGTTTCTGTACCATGAAATTCAAGCTATTAGAAATAAAGACATGCACAGACATAATACTAGTGTAAGCCTGTGCAAAGTCGTAGTAGATGGATAAGGATGCTGTAAATACGATGTTGAGTTGAGATAATATTAACAATATGACAATATATGACTAATGTTGTGATTATGCGTCAAGAAGAGTAACAAATTGCTAGTAAACATGCTACCTGGAAAGCCATCTTAATCATAGATCAGAGTCGATAGATGTGCAGAACTGATAAGCAACATAAAACACGTAGAATGATGCATAAAGTGAATTAATGTGCAATATGAGAAAAACTAGTATAACGCAAATAGGTAGGTCAAAAGGGTAACTATAGAGGGGTTTATCCTAGGTATAAAGTGACAGGGTCACACTAGGAACAAAGCACTAAGTATCTAAGTCTTCACTTCCTCCGTTAGCAACTGGGTGACCACAGAGGGAGAGGTATCACTCCTTGAAAGACCTTATACTTTCATAGACACACATCTTATGTTGTACAAATTATATTCTGTAATTTAATCGTAAATTGTTTTTACATCTGCCGTTCTTATCATCATGTTCTTGCCCCAGTATAATACCTAATAGAAAGTTCAATTGCCTTTCACGTGCAGGTCTTGTTTATTCCGTTGCATATTTTGACACAATTGTTAATACTATTTGAATCATATTTATCTTAAGTGTATCTATATTTCTGTAAACTGGCTTTCTCCATGAAAAGATCTTTGCACAAGATCATCAATCAGGCAATTCCACCTTCTGGCAAAGCTTCGGATAACAAAGTCGTATTGAAACAAGATGCAATGACCTTTAATACGTTTTCAAGATTAACCGTTTGGTGCCACTACATAATGGATACAACATCCACTTAATTAAAATTTCAAGTTCAAACGCAACGTTTCAAGCTAATCGAACTAACAGGCACAACGAAACAATTTTTAACACTAAATGGCCTACACTACACAACTGACGTTACAAAATGATCTACCAAAATAAGATAACTAACCTGTTATTATGTAAAAGATGATTTTGTACGCTAGAATTTGTATGAAAGATACTCTCTTGTATTTCTCGAGTGGATATGCGCACCTATTTACCTTACGCAGATAATAACATAAGGCGCGTAACGAAGTAAGAAAACTCACAAGAAAAACTAACAAACTAAACGAGCTAGCGTATCGAACTAATCTAACGAAAAAACAGGCTGCGTTGAACTAAATAACTAACCTGACTTGCGTTACTAACTTTTATTGAAGGTCAGAAGCAGATGAGCTGTCAGCAGTTACTTGATGATCATTTCGTGTACCTTCGTTCAACACCCCTCGTTTGACTAACGACTAGTTCACATTGTCTGGAAGGTGACCAAATGCATAACGGCACTACACACTTTGTCCAAACAACGTCAATATTATTGGCCATATGATCTTAATCCCGTCCATCATTGTCCTCCTCAAAATTGTTATACAACACAAAACCTCACCAAAGGCCGTTTCTCTATTTGCCAAGTTCTGTCTAGTTTCTATCTTAATGCTACCATGGAAACAAGCTAACAAGCTACACCACGATATCACGTAGGTGCGCATCATCAGTTGATTATAATCGCCCTGGCATAAAAACTCCATAAATATAAAACAAAAAGCATGAAAATATCTTGGGGAACGACTAGCGTATTGCAGACACTATCCATAAAGGTAAGATTATTCAATCGGGCATCGAATAATTGTGAAAGGAAGTGATATAAACAAACTTATCTTTTAGTAAGCGGGGGAGGGGGAAAATAGACTGGGGAGTAAAAACCCTTAAAATTGTGTATTGTACAAACACCATATCTTAGAAAGACTAACAATATCTCACCGACCACTAATATGTAAAAAAGATATGAAACATGGATGACGAAAAGGGTATTTTCATCCTTTATCAAACAATAAGAGAATCTTTCTCGGGATGGATTGGCAAAAAGCAAGAAACGTGCAGCTTACACAAGAGCCAGGGCAGAAAAAATACTTCAACAATAGATAATTGGGAGGGCGAACACCCGTTATCTCACAATAGGCTTATAACAACTTACCCAAACGATGGGGGGAAGAATGATGCAAATTCAAAGCTGTCACTTAAGTCTCCGCGCACACCTTTCCCTCTTGGCTGGTAAAAACGAAGGTACACCCAACCAGTCATAATTCCAAAGGCCATCAACAGGGGCTGGCTTGGTGATAATATTTGAAGAAGTGCCAAAGTTGTATACACGATGACCAAAATCGATGGAACGTACTGCAAAAGAGGAACAATAAGTGACTTAAATACTGTAACGAAGGAAAGAATATACAATCAACGAAATAAAAATGGAAACTATTGTTACTCTCCTCTTTCTAATTTCTGACCAGTAACATCCTGAAGTGCTGATGTTCCCATGCCTTTGATATCATTAGTGGCTATTTAAGGCCCCAGTGTTCCCCAAAGGCCAAAAACGTATCGCTGATTCTAGCATTAAGAATTTACAACAGTGAACTTATATCATTCCTGATATGTTATATGATGATAATGTAGTCACAAACTTGAATCACTGATAAACGAGTGTCGTCTTTTCTAACTAAATATTAAAAGCAGAAGTTACTCCATCTACCATCAATTTTGTCCTCGTGGCCCCGCCCGGCATTAGAAGTGCTACAATTTTGGAAACATGTTACACTGACCAACGACAAATGTTGTCCAGCATAGCATCTCTAACATCGCCCATGAATAATTTTCTATCGTCATTTTACGTCGGCATTATCTGTTGTGGTGCCAGAGAAGACGGATTGTTAAGTAACTAAAATAAAGGCCAACCTTGCCTCCAAGTCACACTACACAGTATGGCGGACCAAAAGATGATCAAATTTATGTAAACCGTGGCTAATACTAGAGAATTACAATAATAGTAATGGTATTAGAATACTACCATCCGGGGATTTTCGCACTGAAGAGCTAAAGGGAGAAATGGTACCTTACAGATTAAACGAGTTTAAAAAGCACAGTAGTAATTTCAAAAGGCGTAGAATTGTTATTTTTAAACAATCTAAACAGCAATACCAAAAATAACTGAAAGCAAAAATTAGAACAAGAATTGATCTGTATGACTAACTTCTCTCCGTCGATATCGACGTACGAGTGCTCAGTTGTTCCATGAGCTGCGCGACTTACTTAGTGAATTACAGTAAAAGTGGCCGGGTAGACCACAGTCACTTGTACCCTTTGCGTATTAAATAACCATCTTCAGCATGGCGCAAATGTGACAAGGCTGGGCTATCCAAACACAGGCACAATCCATCCGATGGCTTCTAGAGTTTTCGTTTCCCCAATTCTCTCACATGGACTTCGTTAACCACTTTACTGTGATGCAGAAAAGTTTTCAATGCTTTTCTACGCTAGGATCCAACACAGGTCCGAGGTTTTCAAAGCAAGTTTTTAGACCACACAGCTACACACTCCAATTAAATAAGGTCTAAACCCACAAAAACACATCTTCTGGGCCATGTCTTTTGTGATAATAATTCCTATACGCCAAGGACTTCTTTCCGCAATTTTCGTACAAACTGAACTTGCAATTGAGGCTGCGAAAGTGCTGACATTTGATGTACGACACACACCTCATATTGTAATCTTTTTATCCTAAAAATACTACAGCACTCAAGTCTAAAATAAGCGGAAGAATACTGTATCTTTCCTCAACAGCAATAAACCAATTTTAGAAGCGGAATACGGCACGCCGGTATGCCTCTTTAGTAGGGATGAATGTAGTATCATAAACAAACGTTATATTGACGGCAAACACTGCATTTCTTCTTTTGGTAAAGAACGACATTGTGGCAAAGTAATACTGCATTTATAGAATTCTAGGGATTCCGCGGAACGAATTGTGCACCCTATTTACAAATAACAAGATTGTTGTTATGCAATAGGATGTTGTAATTTATAATACCCTACGCATCTGCATGACGTCTTTCAAAGGTAGTCATAGTACACACACACACAAACCAACCCTTATCTCTTTACGATCAAAACAACAAAACTATTCCTTAGTTGCCGTTGTTCTGTATTTCCAGGGCCTGTTACATAGCATTCTTTACTTTAGCGCTCCGAGGTATTTCGCATTAATTAGTGCATTAATTAGCACTTTAGTGGCAGCCTACTACATAATGGTGTTGCCACATACATACCTGTACACGTATTATAACAAATGTATCGATCTTTTGATCTGGCATGATTTGTTTGAATGCCACAGCAATGCCTCCGATGATGCCAGCCATGCCACTAAATGGTGTGAACCTTGAATATAGAAGAAATAAAAGCCATCACTCGGATGATCATACCACATGGACTTATATATGCATCATATCATCTTCTCTGTGGGCCTAACACTTCTTAACGGTGGAAGCAATGCCGATGTCGACACGACTTGCCCTAGGAAGCAGGAAGAAGAATATCGACCATAAACGGTCTAAAACAGGTACAAAGCCAATCCAAACGTATTAAGGAAAATATCTGCAACTACCCTTTATAATAGAGCTATGGTGGCAAAATTTTACGCTGTTTGTGTTCCTTCTGCCGCTACATGGCCTTCTATGGGTACAAGTATTCTTAAATCAAACATATTTCATTAAAACACCCTCAAAAGAGAGCGAAAGCAAAGATAAAAAGCGAAGTTGTACAGTCACTGGTGATGGTACCGGGGGAGGTACCGGCAAACCTATTAGTTTAGGGGCAATGACTCCCGTGCCTGATGCAAAAGAAAATGCGATACCATAAAACGGAAGACAGATACACTTATTACCACAGCATCTTGATAAAATTGAAGAATGAATAGTATCTACTCATTGGTTTCACCTATGGTTCTACAACATTGAAACGAAAATACTGCAGATCTTTATTAGAAAACTTTGAAATTCAAACATTTCCTAAGCATTAAACAAGAAATCAGGCTAAACAGAAAAGTAGCACTAAATTTTATAAAGAATGTTGGTGACTTATATTTGGACTGGTCAAGCCAGTCTTCCTCAAAGTACTCTGAGGAAGAGTACCAGAGTACCTGTCGAAATATAAGTCACCAACAAATCTTTATACAATTTAGTGCTACTTTCTGTTTAGCCTGATTTCTTGTCTAATGCTTAGTATTTTGAACATCAGTCTATGTATCATTCTTTGATCCGGAACTGCGCTTAGCTTGGTACAGCCGTTTTGGATTCTCTTTTGCTAGCTTAAACATTTCCTAACTATTTTATATTGACTTGCCAGTTCTTGGTCACTATTAGCTATCTACTATTTTCTAGGCTTAATTCTTGCCAAACAGATCAATGCTTCGAGAAACCCATCATATGAACAACTTCAAAACATTTTAAAATGAATAGCAGAAGTATATTGTCATGTTATTAGAGGCATACCATATCAAATATTTTTAAAATTTATTACTCAGCTACCAACACAACAGTGACCTTTGAAATTATGCTGGAGAAATAGAGCATTTAGCACCATCGCTATTCAAATTCGTGGGCCACGAACTCGTGGATTGTACTCCACTATGTCAGCGTCATTGAACCTTAATCATAGCATAATTTATTTATCTAGTCATTAAATTCGCTACTAATGCATAAGGATAACTCTCCCGAATTGCATAGAGCTGCATATTGGTGGCCACTGGTCGAGGATTGGGTGCTAATGCGAGCAAAGGAGATATAATAAAACGGTAAGTTATAACTGGGATGCGATTTCGTGGTTCACGAGTTCAAATCCAAGTGATGACAAGTTTCTACCTATGTACCTACCTGCTAGCTAGCCTACGTACCCGACCGACCGACTGACCGACCGACCTACCTATGTAATATTGATTTAAGTACAAAAATTGGTTAAGGAACAGGTGAACACTAGCAACTTACTCTAGTTAATATAATATACATGCTCGTAGAAGGCACTGGGAGCGACATTAACCCCTGCTACTCTTCTGAACGCCTTACAGGCATCTTTTGAAAGCTTATCATTTCAAGTACTCTCTTATCGATAAAGAATCGCTAATGCTAAAGCAAACAGGAGGCACTGACAAAGCCCTTTCCTGTAGAAGCATCAAAAGTCTGTCATCGGTATACCTCGATAGGATGCAGTGAAATTCAAAATGCCAGAGCTACATTAAAGGCAGACAATGTCATTTAAATCATAAACAAACGAAAATTCCAGCTCACCAAATTGTTACGTATTTTGTTGACAAGTAAAGGAACAGATGTGTAAAAGCAGTTCCGATGCAAGAGCCGACATCTACTATAGCCAAAAATTTCTAGAAGAGAAAATACGAAAAAAATTGAGGTATGCACTGGTTTAGCCAGAAAACTTACAAAGAAGACTCTTACTTCCTGATGTATAACAGTATCGGTAAACAGGGGAAAAAAGGGCAAACATGCTCTGTTCACGTCGTCACCGAGCCCTTTCTCTTCATGTTTATTCACCACTCCGCAAGACCATCTTTGCTGTCCTGCAGTGCAGTCACTAGCCGAACCTTATACTTCATCAATTTTCGATGATTTATTTCCACTTAAATATTCCCATCAAAACACTGGGGAAGCTACCCTAACTTTTTGTTCAAAGTACTCCAAGCACTAGAGAACAATCTCGCCCTCGTGCACGCATAACACGTAACACGTATAATGAGTAAAATACGCATACTTTATCCTAATCTTAATCTTAATCAATTCATCAGTAAATAAGACAAACAGTAACAATATGAACATATAATGAGAATAATTTAATTTTCTAAATACCAGAACATATTTACTACCTCCGGGAAAGCTCATGTAAAAAATCATGTCGGAAAAGAAACATTATTGAGGGGCACTAACTCCAAACGGGAGCTAATGTAAAGAAGAGTAGGGGTGTGGAGGTTGTATTCTGATTAGAACAAGCAATACATCATTTACATAGCATCTCTTACAAAAAAACAGAGAAAAATCTACAGCCAAGAAAGATGTTGACAATGTAGTTCAGAATTACGACATCAGTATCTACCGTAATGACCACCAGTATCTATCGTAAGCCCGCCTTTACAGGTCTATATACTAGCTAGGGCTCTTTTTGTTCAAGGAGAGTTAAAACTAACTTAGCTCGTACATTAGTATGTACGGCTAAAGTTATTTGCTCGCCTCACAAATTAGATGGTGAAATTCTCAATATCTTTAGCATTCTTGGCCAGAACGGTTACGCCAAGCCAGTCATACAGACTATCATCAATCGGACTCAGCATCAAATGACAAGGTGTTTGGTCCTTCACGCTGTCCTTTATATCTCAGGTTGCCATGGCCTGGGTCTATATCAGACCGTTATGGCAGAAGAGTTAGAAACCTCATTAGCTTCCACTTTCCAGCGCTCACAGTTAGAACAGTATTTGTAAGTGCGCCTATTCCTCCTAATTCAAGAAAGTATGCTCTACCTACGCCTCAAATAAGAAACCTTGATTATTCGTTTATGTATAGTTGCAGGCAGCACTACGTAGGTAGAACTACACAAAGATTGGGAAGGACGATAGCGCAACACTTCCCTACTGTTGCACGGAATTGTAGGGACCCTGAGCGCCGTCAGCCTAGCCGCGAGTGTCATGTTACTATTTATAGGCCGTTCATAGCTTCATTAATTGCTTTACCATGTCTTAGTTGTAGTCATTAACATTGTATTTTCAATCGCTTTTTTATACGCTATGTGTTTCCTGATTGTAACTTCCTATCTATTCATTTATTTGTTAATGTTTAACTGTTTGATATTACTTCCTTTGTACTACGCAGTCATTGTTATTTTGCTATATAGCCAGTTCTAATCTGTGTTCTGGTTCAGTATCGATGCAATGTCCTGATGAGTATCGATCGAAAGCTTAGAGAAAATGAAAATTCGCCATGTCTTTATCTATACGCATGTTTTGCAGTACAAAAAACCTTTTCAATTACAACCTCAGTGCTATTGGCCTATGCAACTGTAAAATTATTGTGTGAGATGTGCAAATGGAATTACAAAGAATATAAGTCTGTTTTCTGTAACAACTCCCCCAAAACTACATTGTCGACGTGGTTGTTCCTGTGAGAAATACACAACTCAGTACAAGCCAAGAGACCGCAAGTTTCCAACAACAACCCTACGAAAAATGGAGAAAGTTTCCACATTTCTGAAATAACATTCACTGACAATGCCAACTGGCGAGAATGTTCAGTCCAGGGCTTCAAATGGAACGTTTACCGTAATGTAATTAAGAGTTTGAAAAGCTTTTTCGAACAATTCATGTTTCACTTGGGATACAATAATCTTTCTGCACGGGTTCATTGACTACTGGTCTTTAGGGAGGGAGGGGAGGTAATAGGTATCAGATTATGCCCCCCTGACAAAGTTTTGTGTTTCTGGGTTTCCAAGTAATTTAATAGTACGAGTTGATTTTCCCTTACTTTCCGTTATAAAATGGTAGAATTGAAGCACTCGCGTCAACGTAAACTGCAAACAGTGTACTGTTGAACAGCGACATAACACATTTGGAAAAGGTGTATATGAAGTCACGTAGTCCTTCCATCGCTTGTACGTGGCCACAATTAACTGAATACTGTCCGAGGTTCATCTACATAGTACACTGGCATACTACTTGAGGAGATGCCATGGTTACAGAGTATTAGAACAGGACGTCATATTGCTTGAATTTATACTTTTCTACGATCGTTCAGCCTAACCGGAGGATTCTCCTTTTCTGATACACAATTGCATGAAAACAAACTGTGAAAACATCAGCTGACAGATAATGCATCTGCCAGGCGGATTGGTGAGAAATGGAAAAGTATTCTGACACGCCTGACAAGTCTTTTTGAATTGAGTAAATAATTGCCAGGATACTTAGTGGCCTGCAAGTAATCACACTTTGCTTCCTAGTATATCATCGTTGGTCAGAAACTGACAAAGGCCTGCTGGGTTAATTTCCTATCACTTTATGATGAGTACAGACGAGAGACAACGACAAAACATTTCACTAAACGGACACTTCATTAAAATGGGTATTTCATTGACAGGACGCCTCATTGGATGGGCATTTTACAAAATGGACACTTCACTGAATAGACATTTCATTGAAAGGGTACTTCATTGAATGGATATTTTATTGAACGGGCACTTGATAATCTCGACGCATGCGCTTTGGGTATTATTTACGTAGAAAACACTTGTGACTGGACAAAAAACATGACTATTTTCTGAATCATTTTTCCATAGGGAGCTCGAGTAAGTAACAACGAGGTATTGGAATGCATGGAAGTACGGAAGGCAAAGATGTAAGTTAGGTAGGTCAATCACCCCACTGAGCGTCCAATGAGTTGCCCTGGTAAATAAATGCCAATGATAACTAGGGCAATTGGAATTTAGCATCCGAAATGTTTAGTACGTTTTATAGGGTTTTCCCAATAACTTTGTGACAATACTGCCGGCAAGCACCAACTAAGAGAAAACATGCTATTGGTATACTCACCAAGAACTCTAAAGCACCCCAAAGTGGCTCCAGTTGCCTAGCGCATAAGATAAGAACACCAATGTCTATGACTACCTACAAGCAAGAAAAATGCATTAGTTTTAGAAGAGTGTGGCAATGATCCATGCATGTTACCTCATGCACCTACTACAGGAACAACCACAGACCTCTTAAGCTTATGGCAACAACAAACAAGAAAGGGCTCAATGACTTTACACCATTAAATCTCACGGTAAAATCGGGTGGTCTGACATCACACAAGCACTGGAGCACTCAGCTTAAACTACCTACGGAACAGAAGTACTCATTTATAGGCTTACGGCTATGGCCTGTGGCTTACGGAATTTCGAGGTTTGAGCCCGTATTTAAGCAAGGTATCTTGAGTAAGTAATTAAGACTACCTTATCGCAAAAACCTACTAAAATGATACGTTGCTGTGATAGTAAAGCCATATACATTAGGTACTCATTTCGCGAGCAGCGTTCTTCACAAAGGGCCATAAATAAAATCCATAGATTACTCAGAGTATCATTGGGTGATGCTTTAGTAACGAGAATCAATTTGTACCGAGAATCAATTTGTTGAAATTAAACATCTCTGGCGTCTTTGGTTTATCTAATGAGACCAGTAATGTTTCTACAATACTTCAATGAAAATACCTAAAGCGACGAGAATGATGGCGCCTGTCCACCATCACCACCATTATTGCTACTACAAAGTACTACTCTTACTATTATTGCTACTACTACTACTACTCTACTACTACTACTACTACTACTACTACTACTACTACTACTAATTCTACTACTACTACTACAATAAGAGTCACTAATAACAGTACATCTGTTACTATTACTATTAAAAGTTTTCTTGGAGCAACTCTCTACACACCTGATACAAAGCAATTTTGTGAAGGTACCTACTTATAAGATGACATATTTCTTTGAACTTCATGAAGTTATGAAAATGCACAAAATATCAGAATATTAACTTACCCCAACAATACTTGTTTCTGCAAGGCCAGCAGTTGCTAGTGTCCATATTCTGAAGTTTGGAGGAATAAGACTAGAAGAGATTGTTGCAGATTTTATTAGTGACTCATATAAATTCAATCATAAATATCAATCTTTGATATTCGAGGTGCTCTTTCCCAACTATCGTATTATAAAATTAGAGATGACAGGTCAGACATTTCAATCAGAATTGAAAAATTGCATTAAAAATAGCACTATTAATTGCTTATGCAGTATCATAATCCCATTGAAATACTTTTGTTATGGTTGGATTTCAGATGTTATAGTGATATGATTGCTTATGCTCTGGAAATCATGTCAACATTTTAAAAGGGCTTTCATTCTATGCTATAATGAGAAGATTTTGAGAAGTTTTATTGAAAACACTAATTGCTAATTAGACAATCAAACACTGATGAACGGGTATTGACACTTGGCAGAGTATTGAGTACAATGCAAAGTTTTACCTTCCTGGAATGGGTGTGGTTAATGTCTAATTCAACTGAAAATAGATTGTAAAATTGCCTTGAAGATCTATGCAATGTTACTATGACAAATGGCATCTTACATCATTATAGAATTGATATGTACATCTTAAGGTGACAATTTTTATTGTTTACTATTGTGTTACAAGGTAATTCCACTGTTCCACCATACCATACAATTGTCAACAGGTCTTGGCTAGATTTGATCAACCAGATGACAGCCCTTCTATTGTCAAATTAACAGTGGTGTAGAGTATCACTTTGGACAAGGCGTGCTACAAAAAGAGTTTTGCCACAATTCCCTTATAAGGCCAGGTACATCAATAAACTTCTTTTTTGTATTTGAAAGACTATCTCCATTGCAATCTAACCTTCTATCTTTCTCCATAAATTTAGAAATAATATCATCATAAAAGGATGCCCCACCCTTAAGCAATGGGTTGGGTCCTTTGATTTCTGTTTTCAGCCAATACATGCTCTTTTTGGATAGCAAACCTTAGGACCTTTCTTGACAGCAGATATTTGCACCTAAATCGTACTGCCTCCCTATGATTCTATTGTTTTCAATGATGTGACCATCGTAACACACCTTGCCTTAACAGAAGCTGTACAAGGACCTCAGCACAGAAGAGCAGCTTGGTGTGTTATTTCTATACTGACTTGTGACTGAACAATGTGATGAGGATATTGAGTGGCCTTTGGTTTTGAAAACAAATTACCAAATTTACCAACTGAGGAGAAAAACAATGTGATTAACATAGTACTACATTTAAATTTAATGTAAGGAAGAGACTAGTAAATAATTAAAGAATGTACAAATATTTTTGGTTCTGCATTTATGAGTGTGTGGTGCATGCCTAGCACTGCTGGAGAATATGTCTCAGCAAGTTACATGGTAGGAGGGGTCTGGTCTCTAAAATTGCATAAAAATGGGTATCAATATCCACCAGCAGACTTCTGTGAGCTTATCTGTCAGATAAATAAGTATAGTATAGTACTTTATTGTCTCTTACCTCAGCTGATAGAACACACATGCCATTGTGGGCTATGAGGTTGAATTTGGTTGATGAAATACCTCATGTTCTCTAGAATCTTTTCAAAAACTCCTTGTTATGCTGACATAAAACTAGTACCTTTAAGAGATGCAATGTCACCTCGTCAACGCAACTTTATTCAAAATTTAAAAATAAAGTTTTGCAGGCAATGGATTCACTTTTGTTGATGTTTTCATCAAGCACTTGTCACAAACTATTACAGGAGTCAAAGTGCAAAATTTTAGATGACTAAGATTTAGGGCAAGGGTGGTCATCGGTGACTTTCAACTTCAAGCAAACATTGGCCTCAAATTCAAAAAAATTGCTATGATATGTTCTACATTTCTTTGAAACTGTCTTGACTTTGAATACCACAATCAATTTTAACAAGATTTCTATCATTTTACATACATGTTCGTATTGAGATCGGTACTTGTAAGAAACAATAAATGATAAACTATATCTCTTTATCTCCTAACAACCCTTAGCTCAACTATAAAACTAACATTACAGAACACCTACAGGAAGCATACACCAATAATTCGCCACAATAAGAATTAGGCATTTGCTACCAATAAAACCAGCATATTATTATGTATAACAAGTTCATTCTCCCACATTCTGATCATTCTAGCCCCCCTCCAGTAAGAATAGCAAACACCGAAACTAGTTGCCTAAAACACATCAATCACTGTATACTTCCATTGTTACTCGGTTTTGGAGAAAATGTTTCATAACAACAAATTCTATCCACACAAAGCACTAGTAATCCTAGACAGAGGCAAATCTACCAGTCACTTATTTTGTTGTATAAATGTTTAACAGGCAATGGCCCATGATATGTATATCAGAGAAACAAAGCATAATCTTTGAGATGACTGTTTTATGTTTGCATCACCAAGCTCTATCTGCACCACCAGCAAACATCCCTCATGTATATTGCCAAAACTGCATGAGATAATTTCACAGCAAGCATACAACTTTCAAATCAATACACCAAATATGGTAGCTTCAATCTTAACCCGACGTTTCACTGTTGAAAGCTTCCTTTTTACAGTTTTACTGGCACTAAATACTCGTAACATAAATTTCTATTTTTAGTATGCTACTTATACACAGTTGCAATCTGAATGAGCTTTGAGCAATTTTCAAAGATCTTCCACATGTTTGCTCCTGCCTACCAGACCAAACTAAATCCCCATCTTTTTACTATACATTTATCTACAAACAATGCTGAGAATGGATTAAAGAACAACACTTTACATGAAAGCAAATATTTGACAGATGATGTTGTTACTTACTAGCCTGGTGTCACAGCTATTACTCCATAGACAGATGGCAACAGACAAAGTAGATAGAGAACACAAATTCCCAGTGCTGTACATTTAACTACCAAGGATGCATGCCCAAATGCAAAATCCAAATGATGCTGGAATTAGGCAAAATACATATACAATAAGTCATGACACATTTAAGCTAAAAGCATGTTGACAAATTTTCAAAGTAGTTCAAGTTTCTATGTAAAGTTTTATTTACTAATGTGAAAAAATGACAATTTGGTCTACATCTCAAAACAAACCTGATTACAAACTTTATTAAGAAGTACATCATTGTTTAGGACTACACAGAAATTTAAGCCTTTCCTGATCCATCATCTATGCTGACCCTGAGTGGTAGAGTATCCAGCAGATGTTTGCAATGGCTGAAATAGTTACATTGCCTTGTAGGTGGCCAAGGAAGGCAAAACCAGGTCTCAAATTATCAATTCAAAGTGCTGTATGGTGCCACATGCAGATCCGCATGACAGGCGTACATTTAAGAAATTGAAAAGTACGGTTTATGTCATACAAATGAAATCTTATGAAATCTTCAAAATGAATAATAACTTGCTGTGCTAGGTGTAATTATAAAAAAAAAATCTCTGGTGTATCAATAAAAAGAAAAAAATGCAAGAATTTTATCTCCTTTGTTGACATCCACAGAAATGAGATTTCCTATTCCACTTGTTTACACAAGTGTCTTGTGATGTGACTCTTGGCCTGATGATGAAAAAGCCATGGAGGCATTTTGAGATTGCTTGAGTGTTTTGAACACTGTTGTGACTTGTCTTTGAAACTTGGGGCTTGATGTTTTTGGTTAATTTTGACACAGTTCTGTCACAGAAAATTAAGTAAGGTAAGGGCAATGCAATATGTTTTTCTGCATACGAACATGCTCCATCTTCTAGCCCTGCAAACTAATGCCAGTCAAGCAAGAAAGAAAAAAATTGTAATTGCTTTGGAAGTGAGCTGTTGCAGCCAGGGTTGTGTTTGGGGTTGGCCTATCTAGTTTTACAAAACATGTTCCAGTCTGTTTTATATAGAATTGCTGCTGCTGATGATGACAAATTGAAATTGTTGATGAGGATGAATGAAAGATCTGCATCATGTGTAAGCATCAATTCATCTTGGGTTAAAAAACAAGGGAAGGCTACAAACTATTCCCTGCAAGGAAGAAAATCAAATGGAATGTTGCAGGGAAACTCTTGAATAACAATAAAAGTAATTGGTTATTCAGGTGTATCAAACAAATAAGACAATACTTAAAGTTACCAAGGGTGAGACAATACCGATACCAGGTAAAAGCATAAGCAAAAACTGACCATCATTTGCAAGTATTGTTATCAGTATTAGCTTGCTTGACTAAAAATTCCAGCAATATCATCCCTAATATCAAATCAACTGCTGTCAAGATATTATTGTCAAAATAAAGACTGCAATAAAAGTTTAATATCCCCTTTCACAGAGAAAACATTTGGGTCACAATTTCTTGAGTTAACATGACCATGGTCAAATGCGATCATCTTCAAATTCAGACATCAGCCAGCACCACTAGCTGTTCTTGATTGCTATATTTGCAACATTTGTACATATGATCTCCACTGTAAGAGAGTGTTTAAACCTAGATTAGACAGTAGGTATAAGTACATGTCAGATGTTTTCAAAATCTTATCAAGTGACAGCATAGCATCCCATACATGGAACCAACATTTACTCCTGATAAATGATGCAACAATCTGATACTACAATTAATCAGTCATTGAACAGTTGCAATGACTTAATATATGCCCCAACTTGTCTATACTTGCCTTGTTTGAGGATGAAACAAGCTTTGAAGCTGAAGTGTCTAAACTAAGATTAAGCAATCCGTAAAAATTGTAGGTTTACCTCAATCACAGCATTTATTGGTGATATTATACAAGGTTACTCACAAAAATCTAGAAACAGTCCATAATTTATCCTGATTATCATACACCTGTTCACCCTGCATTGCAAGACACAACAAAGGGTTTCTCTTGATCCTTGGTACAGAAAATATTACAAAGAAAAAGAAACAAAATGATAAAGAAAATTGGAAAGGATATGTATGCAAAATAGGAAATGACTATATAGTGACCTGAAAGTTAAGTTCATGCATGAAGAATTTCTCTCTAAACAACTTCATTGGCCAATAGACCGGATACATATTATGGTCCTAAACCTCAAAGAGTAGGCATTCTGTATCTATAAGGAAACCACTACCTAAAATTCACAGGGCTTCTATACAATCTGCCAACCAGAATGTCATCATGATCAAGTTATGGCAGTAATTAAAAGCAAGGGATTTAAAGAAAAGGGACTAACCATGATCTTGGATCTAGTGGCACAACTGGAAATGGGCAACACTGTTGATATGTCAAGCAGCCATCTTGTGGTGACGGCAGCCAAGGATCTGATCAGAATATTAGTAGTGACTGAAGGCGCAAGACATGATAAACTGGATCCTCTTGAAATGAAAGT
>JAAAKL020001274.1:0-31933 GCA_010016065.2 Carybdea cf. marsupialis auct. non (Linnaeus, 1758)
AAAAATTATGGAAATTTAATAAGCGCACCGTGCGTATTCTAATAATTATGGTATATGAGGACGGGATCTGTTACAGGGCGTCATTTATTAGTAGAGGTGTATACTCCGTCTTTACGTTCATTGGTAGAGCACGGGGATTATAAGAATTACTATAACAAGACGTCAAGAAATTTCAGATTCAGGGGTCCTTATACAAGGAGGGCTTTACACTAGTGGTTTCTGCCCCTTTTTCTTTAAATACCTCAAATAATTAATCCATATGTCGTACCCTCGATCTGGTACCCCTCCTTCCCCGTGAAACGTCATAGGATACCATAAATATACGTTTCTTAACAACTAAACAGTTTCATTGACAGTTTCAGTTTCATTTTAAGTACAAATTCATGCATTTTGTTTGAAGCGAATTGTTGGTGTTATGTCATTCGAAAAATTTTTTTTAGCCTAAGCAATGCCTTTTACAGTCGATGCACTTCCGTTTCGCGTGCGTGCGCCTTGTAACTTGTGCCTTGAAGGAAATGTCTTAAGGGTCGGTTGTAATTTATTTATCTCGTAGCTATAAAATCTCTTTGATGACAAACATAAATGCACAGGTGTAACAATATCGGAAGAATTGAGATGTGAAAATATTAAAAGTTCCGACGTTTTACTATGATTAAGGAGTAAGTGCCATCCCGACGTGAATGGATAGGATGTCAAACAGCAAAGAGGCCCAGTCCTAATTGAAAATGCTTTGAAATAGCAGATGCGTGCCCTCCAATGACCCTTGCTGTTTGCTGCCCCCTAAAATCATTTCATGCCCTACCGGTAGGGGTTACGCCCAAAAATTGAGAACCGCTGCTTTGGAAAATCATCAAACAATCTTCCCTTTTCCTTTACTGCCAAAGGGAACTAGTACAGTGTTCTACCGGGAAGAAGTCGCCAAAATAGTGTAACGTCACTTTCACATGTACATTCTTCAGTGCTTTGTACGGCCGCTCGTAGATAGGTAACATCGCTTGATTCACCTTTATGTTTTGGAGAAAACTGTGACCTCTCTTAGTACTTCACTCCTTACTATCATCGTGA
Source organism: Carybdea cf. marsupialis auct. non (Linnaeus, 1758) (assembly GCA_010016065.2). Taxonomy (NCBI): domain Eukaryota; kingdom Metazoa; phylum Cnidaria; class Cubozoa; order Carybdeida; family Carybdeidae; genus Carybdea; species Carybdea cf. marsupialis auct. non (Linnaeus, 1758). The sequence continues at coordinate 1,066 of JAAAKL020001274.1, forward strand.
AGCGTAATCACTTTCCAATCACGGAATACAAACATACAGACTAATTACTCCTTCAGTCGTTTAAGCAAATTTTGAAAATAGTACAATTTGACTCAGATATCAAACGACAAACCTAGAATGGTCTGTTAGCCAAAAGACCATACCTGTACTATGGACAGTGTTTAAACTGGAAGTGTTTGAATCTTGACAAAATCTCTGTTGATTTTTTTGGATCTTAAAGTTAGGATCCAGCATTTGATAGAACGGTCTTTTTAGAGAGATTTGAAACTTTGAAAGCTAATATTTCGGTGGTGGTAAGAAGCGCCCTCTCGAATTTGATCGTTTACGTCCTTACTACTAGAGCAACAGAAACATGGAGAATTTTCCCCACAATGTATAACTTTTTACAAATGTGACGTTATACTGTTCCCTCCGCATTGTCTTACAAGCGGGGTTGAACATGGAGGCCACTGGTATGTAGATCAGGGAAGCGGCTAGTGATTGGAGGAAAAGGAAATCACGTGATTCAAAGAATCATTTGCTACGCACGATACTGCATCATATCATGAAAGCAGCACCTCGATGGAAGTTGGAAAACACTTGCGGACTGTTACGGAGTCGCCGCAAAGGGTGAAACGTCTAATCGCGGAAAGCGGACGAAACAGTAACGAGACAAATAAGATAATTGTTCTTAACATAAATTAATAAATTCCACAACGTACATTAATCAGTTATTTACTTACATAATAGTTTTCTCTAGACTGTTCATTGATGACGGATTTAGGCTTCAATAGCAGCAGGTAATATAAGATTTCTTTCGAGACTTGATTCGATCCTCGGTGTATAGGAGTAACGGTTTCCAAAAAGGCGAAGTGAGCGTTTGCTTCAGGAGATAGATCCGACAACTTTATTCATAGGTATCTTCGGGCCTCTCCACAAACAACTGAAGGGAAAGTCAAGACCAACTGTCTTTATATAGCTTTGCTTCTAGTCTTCTAGCCTCTAGTCCTTTGAATGGGACTCCGTTTTCTTTTCATACGCAAAATAACTTGAGTGGCTGACACACCCAGAACTGCACCTTAGTTGTTGGCGTATGTCCACTTGATCAAATGCCGTCATAGCCTTTGGCCGTCGTGTATAATTTTACTTTTTACGATAAATGAACCGTCATAGTTTAATTTTACAAACACTACCCTCTGACACATAATTTACAGGAGATTTTAGCTTTAACTGTTGTCAATTTGGAACTTGGCGCTTGTGTGGATACGTGAAATAGTTAAACGAAGAGGAGAGAATATGATGATAATAATATTCTGAACTGAACTCTAGAAAGTATTTTTTAAGTACACCTTTTTAGTGCAATTATCCACTGGTACACTCAGATAAACTATGCTGTCGTAATAATGGAAAGTGAAAGGGCCAACTTACCGGAGCGAATTGCCATCGTATGGAGCGGGGTCTGGCGTCACAACGGTCTGTGTAGATACGTTAAATGAGACTAGCTCCTCCCTATTTGTAGCCCCTCCCAACTAGCCCCTCCCTACACTTGTACTTGTAGCCAACACTTCATTATAAGTGAAACCATCCAACTCGTGTCGGGGTACTCATTCTTAATGGAACTCCTGGCATTCACCTGGCGTATGATGGTCCTCTCAAGAAATCTCAAGATCCCTTCTAGAAATTGAGGTACTGAAGGGGAAATTTTGATGGAGTTTGTCCGAGTGGTAGATGGATGCTGCGTTGGAGGATCGTCATACCTTCTGTTTTATATGATTGTCATTGCAGCCTTTTGGTTTGCCGAGGGAGGTACTAGGAGAATAGCGTCTCGGAAAATTGCCCTCGAAGATATTACCCCCCGGAAGAGATGTCCCGTGGCATATCGCTCCCTAAGTGAATTCCCCCCTGTAGTATCGCCTTCATGGACATATTGCCCTCCAGAAGATCTACCTTATCAGAATCCTTCTTCTGCTAGTTGGCTCTTGCAAAGTTTGTGCAACATCAGTTGTTATGCAAGAGAAGTATGGCTGATGTCAGAACCAGGGCTATCGCCCCGATTTTTACAACCAAGAATCACAATATTTAGGCTTCAAAAATCCCAATGCCATTTAAACCCATTGATATCCAGAAGTGAGATGTAGAATTATATTCTCCGATGTTCGGGAACGTCCTTATCATACACACAGTAAATATTGGCAGATTCGTGGTGAATGAGTACAAACGTATGAGTATTGGTTGCCCCTACTATTCTCTTCTTTTCATTGAAATTTGTTCAGAGTCGAATGCCTCAGCTTATATTTTCTTCTTGAGCATTGACGAAGTTCGAGTTCCAGAATCCTTGGTCAGTTATTACAGAAGGTAGCTCCCATTCTGTGAGGCCAGTGTCGCTCTGAACTAAGGTTTCCAGCATGACATATGGGCGACCAATTCTTCTCTTTGCTTCTGGGGTCCAAAGGAGGAGCCTTGCAGCTGGTTCGTCATTGTGGCATTGTAGAAAAACTACCGTGTGAAAAATACCCCCTCCCTCCCCGAGTCTTACAAGGGCTTTAAAAGTCTTAGTAGGTTTACACGGCACTTCATATATGCATCCTGACCTCTTGCAATAGAACCTGATGAGATTGACTTAGTTATGGTTTCGTACCTCGATCTCAAGATGATCCTCCAGTGTATTTTTATGACGTGCCTTGACAAACAGAACACGTGCTTGAAAGCAACGAACCTTAAGAAACCATTTTAGTAGACGATTGAATCTGGGCTTTGTAATAATTCTCAACTTAAATTTCCCGTCTTTGACGAGGAAGCGTTTACTCATGTTGACATAAGATCTTCTTTTGTTTTGGTTTCAAATATGAAGTAGCCACACAGTGGGTTGTTTTGTAGTATGCAATTGGCTGCTGTTATAACGGAGAATAATAATTCCGGTTAATTCAAGGAGAGGTTGGAGAATACTCTGACGGTTCATGTATTAATTGCACTTGTTTCTTTAAATAGCTAATGTTGACTTAATGTGATTATATATTTACTACAAACCCTATTGTTTATACGAAAACCGTAGTCAGGGTACGAATTCCTTATTAGAAATGTGGTAAATCTATTAACCAAAAGGGATTTATATTAGTGCTGAGTAGGACTTCATGTTGGCGTTTTTAATAATTTGAGGTCTGAATCAGTTGAAGAACGAGCAGATCAAAGGCTCGCTACTGAATGATTGCAGTCTACGGAAGGATTATTGTCGAATTTCGTTTTCATATTTGACAATGAAAACAACACCCTTGCAGACAGAGAGTTGCCCGGAAACGAAAGTCTATAAGCGCAATGATTAGTTTGTTCTACTGAGTCACCACGTTTTCATATATTTCCTTACCAAATGAAGAAAGCCATCCTCTATTTTGTGGCTAGAATTAATCAAGAGAAAACGCACTTATAAAGATGTGGCGATGCACCTAATATTCTAGGCCTAGAAACTTAATAATTTTCGTTGTTTATGTAGGTATAAAGTATTGCTGAAGTCTTCCTTTCTATTGGAGTATCCATTACGTAAGGTTTTCACGTGTGACGTTTGAGTGTATTCAGATGTTGTTGATGTTAACACATTGCCAGCTGAAGCAAACATCTTCGACTGACGGTGTGGAACTGTCTTAAAGAAATTCTATTTGTTCTAAGGAAGCAATATGGAAACATACGTTATGATTGATAGGTTAGAGAAAGAGGGAACGGCGCTATATACATTGGTTTTACTAGGAATTGAAAGAACTAAATGATTTTAGAAGAAAGTCATCAAAATTGGAACATTCGGGTAGCCAAATAGTGAGAAACTGTTCATTATAGAGTAGCTTAACCCTAATTAGTACTACCTGGTTTGGACCTTGAAAGCCGGGGGGATTTCCCCCTAGATATCTCAGAAACTGCAGACCCCCGTAACAACGAAGGATGGTAGGAACGTAAAATATTGTTTGTTAAGGGAACCTAACAATATCATTGATTATATAAAATATCTGGCAATCCTTTAAAAGAAGACATAGGCAGCCCCAGGCCCACAGGCCAAATTCGGCCGTCGAGCTCTTCAATCCGCCCAAGGGTTATTTGAAAGAGTATATACAATATGGCTCAATACGGAACATTATGACCAACATTCATTTGGCCCGGTAGTTATTATTTAGTAGTCCAATGACTCTTTCGGGCAATTCGATGGCTAAACTGGTGCTAGATTTGACTGGAACTGCCTCGACTAGTTTAAGTGCAACAATCCTCTTGACTCACTCTTTTCTGATAGAAAGACTTTATCCCATTAAGACTAACACAGTCTATTGTCCTCAAGGTTGTCCCTGTAAAAGAATTATAGTCTGTGTCTCAACAAAGATACTAAGATTCTTCATTCATTATTAGCCAATGGTCTTAGCATTCAGTCTTTAGCTGACGAAGTAAACACAGGTGGCCACAAAATTTGGACATCTTTGCCAGCTTCTGATTCTACGCGTCATCAGGTTGCCCATGCCTGTTTTTAAGTCTTCCTTGAAAGTACGAAATAGGGCTGCTTCTCGGTTTCCCCAACTTTGGAAATGTCGTATTTTAATTAATACTATCATGTTGAATCTCTGTCTGACTTTTCTGTTTTTATTCCTGAAACAAACAGGAATTTTTATCCTAACAGTTTCTTCCATAGGAGTGCCAAAATCTGGAACGATTATGACACTTTTAAATCTACTGGCAACCACCATCTTATTGGAAGTCTTAAATTTCTTGTCAGTAGCTCGATCTATTTTTCTGTTTACGTTTTATTTCTACTCCTTTGAAAGTAGCTCAGTACGTTGAAGTGGCAACCCTTCCTCGTATTGAGAGGGGAAAAAATCACATATTTGTAAAGGGATTTAAAGGGCAGACCATTGCTTTGTTGTAATAACGCAGGGAGTTACTACAATATGTAAGTTGCACCTGGTTATCCCCAGATACAATCGTAACCCATGCTCACAAACGCCAGCACGACCTAGTGTCCTGAATGAGCGAAAACGAGAGAAAAAGAAACGTTTTTATTGAATGGGCGCAGAAGTATCACAACGCCACACCTTGTATCAATTTGGGGACTATGTTGCATAGAAACTTCTGAATATGTGTAACAACGTTCCAGGTGTCTGAATTGGTAAAGGATGATCAATCCCTAACCTCCAATGCTGTGGTAACATGTACTCATGATAGTAGTAGCCGTGGAATTTGTTCAGGGCGATCTAAATAACATTAAAGATATTTCGATCGTCCTGGATTTGTGGGAATTTAAACATTGAAGTATAGATTTTATGAAGCTTACACCACGAGCCGTACTTGATCGGTACGTCAAAATATGTATAGGTTGCGAAAGGGGACCTGAAGGGGTGAGAAAAGCTAGGTTATGATAATTTTAGTTTCTACGTTTCTATGTTGCCTGTTTCTGTCGGGTCAAAACGTGGTGACGAGCGTCTTCTGAAATTTTGGTAACCGTATTTTAATACTAGTTGTAATAACTTTGTACCAATCGGTCAGTTTGTTTGTAAAGGTGCTATGTATCCTATCACAGATTGTTAATCTTCAGCGAGAAGAGAAAGTTATGGGTGCCTATGTGCGGTTGTTGTGGTAGTTATTCTTAAGTGACATGTTAGCACTAGTAACTTGTTAACGATATTTTATCAACTTCTCGTTCACAGTTTACTGTCATGTGTTAGCAGCTTTCAGGTAAGTCGAAATGCTAATCATGTCAGGTAGGAGATCTGTTAGGGAGTATGCTGTAAAGCATGCATTTAACGTTAATTCATCAGCGACTAAAACGTTGAGTATGATTGTAATCATTTTTACAAATTTTTGCTTTAAAAGTAGGAACTGTAGCTAATTTTGCGAAATTTAACTCGTCGGTGAAAGTTAGTGTTCGTGAATTTGTTTCCCTTTACATTCATTTGATGTTATCAAAGCAATCTTCTTCGGATTAAAATTGAGCTGCATTGAAACGGTTGCTATATCTTCAGGAAATAGGTCAAAATGCCACCTTGTGGTACACTTCAATTATCTGTGCTTGGCTAAATTCGTTTAATGCCGGGTAATCATGCGAAGAAATCTTAAGTTTGGTGATGATTAGGATATAAACAAGTTTATGCTGCGACTAAGTACAGATTTACTCAGTATGATACTTGAGAAAGTAGGACTGCAATGATTAAAGACCTTCGAAATATGAAAGAAGATCCTTTAACATCGACACCGACATTGCAGAGAAATAATATTTAAGCATTAATGAAGGATTTTTTAAATGATTATGGTAAGACATAGCGTAGGGCTTTATATCATTGCTAGGAAGCATCTACAATATTTCCACTATGTACTTGAATAGTCATCTCTTCACAATATAAATATTTTATCTGTGGATCAAGTCTGACAATGCTTCTTGTTTTGTATGCCTGAATGCCCCACCCTTGAAAATGTTATTTCTGGTGCATCTCAATAAGGGAAGGTACAGCTAGAGTTGTTATTCATTTTACGAATATTGCTGTCTTTCCTGCTGTATCTGCGAATAATATTACGATCTATTGTGTCTTTGCTATTATGCCTCATGGATGTTTATATCTGGTCAGGAATTACAGTTATGTTACTTTAAATTGTAAGATTTATTATATCTACTGGAAGTAACTGTGGGCGACATATATCAACAAGCTATAAATGGATACAGTGAAATGCTCAAATATACGTGGAGTTGTTTGAGTGCAGCTTACGGCGCCATTGGGGGTAATTTATCATTGTGTTGTGTTTACTAAAGCTGAAGATAGAGATATCATTAATGAGTTATGTCTCTTTGGATCATTGCTCAAAGGTAATGTAATATGTTCTCACGTTGAAAGTTGCCTCCTTGTTTTCCCCACCTGTAACGTTACGAGAGGTGATACAGTGCCTTGTGAAGATGAAGTTGACTGTAAATTCTTATTTGCTGAATCTTATTTCCTTTTACTCAAGGTATGGAAGAGAAGACTTAGATGTTTTAGGACTGACTTTCAGGAAGGATTTACTACTAGTAAGTGTGTAATGTTGTACGCAAATTTCCGATCACAGTTTCATATGTATAGTTAAGAAAATTAAGTCATGTTTTTGTAAGGTAAAGAAGAATGTTCTCTTTAAAAGCTTAACCGAATAATGTATAAAGAGTAAGATTGGCTCTGTGACCGGTTAAATTTTAGACTCGTGAGCTAAAGCTCTCTGGTTCAAATCGCCGTTAAGGTTATAGAACTGAACTTAATTACATATTATATTTGTTTCAAGATGCTTTGAAATGATGTTGGGTTCTGGCCTTATTTATTTCGTATCGCATCGCATTTTCCCTACTGTAGAATAAACCCTGTTCGTGTTTGTAATTTTAGAAGGCAAGGAGGTCAGGAAGTTACCTTACCATTCAGTGTTAGTTGTCTCGGGGTATGGAATTTATTAGCTTTATGCCCATCGCTAACGTGATATTGGAAAATCGTCACATTTTGAGGGGTTATATCTGCAGAATTTATTGGGCCATAGGAAGACTTAATGGACCAGAATTAGGAACAAGTTAGTGTTCATATATATATACAATAATATTTCTAGGCTCATATAAACTAAGATTTGCTTACGAGTAATTGATGTGATTTCATTCGGTCCTTCATTTAATAATCTGCACGAATTATACTTAAAGTATCTCTTTCATTAGCCCGGTGTTTATCATGAGCAATTCTTTTCATGCATTTAACTTATAAGCAGAGACGCTTAAAACTCTTGCACATCGTAGGGCTATATCATCTCTTTCCCTTTTCTACAGATACTTCCATGGACAGGGTAGCAAGGAGCTCTCTTCCTTGGCTCCACCATTAAAGTCTGTGCAACGTGCTACTCGTTTCTCCATGAGGCTTCATCTATTCGCTGTTGAGGTACCCAAGTGCAGGACTTCCACTTATGCCATGAGTTTCTTTCCTCGCACTGCCACTCTCTGAAATTCTCTTTCTTCGTTGTGATTCCCTAATGGCTATAACCTTAATCGGTTCAAGGTTCTTAGTAACAGGTTTCTGTTAGCGTAATCTTTCACTTAATTATCCTGTCTTTTCTATGCTTTCCTTTTTTGTATTTCTCAACATCTCATCCAGGTTATGATGGTGGGCATCTCGACGGTGTTAATATTGATTTTGAAACAGCAAACGTTATCATTGGGATTGCCATAAGTCAATTGGTAGAGAAGCACGCCGCGAATGCTTAGGTCATTGATTTTATCCCCTACTTATCGAAGATCTTTTCAAAATTTTATGTTTAAAATTTTTTGGTCAGTAGGGGCGTAATTTTACCGAAGGGTCGACATTAACCGTAGATTTTGATGTCAGGTAAAAACGTGCGTCAAATATCGTACTGTAGTGGATTTTGAGGTTTTGTAGCTTTCGTTCAATTTCTGCCATGGGGATGGGTTATGAGGAGGATAGGAATATGCATCTTACCAAACCGGAAGCGTTTGTTGGACCATCGCGATCTACGTTGCTTGTTGACAACGAAATGTTCAGTACATTACTTTCTAATTTCCAATGCTGACATTTTCTTGTTTGGAGAGGCCACCCATGAAGGTATTCCCAGACTGACTGGGTAATTGATACATTAATCAAATATTATTTACCATATGGCGGGTGATAAATGTAAACGTGTAGATATGTTTTGCAAAGTACAGCACTGAGCATTTGGTTTCCACCACACATCTAAGGCCTTTCTGACCTAACAAGTCTTTTCTGTTTGGTAGAGTTTGAAGACAGAGGTGTCTATGAGGGTAACAACGAATAAAGAAAGGCCTGCTAAGCTCTATTACGTACTGTAGCTAAAATGCTAAGAATAGACCGTGGGGTTATTTTGAGCACCGAAAAATCTATCCCATACACCTGCGGTCAATTTGAGGTTTACATGCAATAAGACGTGGTTGATAGATAAATGACAACAGTTTAAAGCTGACAGGATGGAAACAAGAAGACTAGTCGGCCTTGAAATCAGTAACGTTGATCTTACCAAACAAATTCAATGAAAATATATACTTTTGATCAATTGCCCTGAACTTTGGGCTCGTGAACCCCGTACGAGGTCGTAGATGCTTTTCCATGGAAGAAGGCCGAGTTAGGACATCGCAGCTCCGTCGCCCCTTGACCGTAACGTTGAACATGAACGTATTCAGTCAACGAAACGTTCCCTGCTTTTTCAGTCCTGATCCCACTATCAAATTTGCGTTGTGCCTTTCACATCCATATGTTCAATTTCGCATTATATATCAAGAGGTCCTCAATATTTGGAGAGGGGTGTTCTGTATGGTGTCTACGGAAGATAGCTTGCATTCTTTTTTAGCCCAGAGATCTTGTCAGTGATGGTGGAACCAAAATGGTATACGTGAAAGCTGACATCTTGGAATGTAAATCCATACACAGCAGGTAATTCTCATGGTGTCGTAATCAATGAACCATGATCATTAACAGGCCATTTTGAGAAAGGTATTTGCATCATAGCTGTGATAACAGAGGTTGAACTGATGATTACAACCAGTTTGGAATAGAACTTCATAGTATGGAGTTTGTTAAGAGAATGGAATGTCTGGTGAGTCATGGATAACTCAGGGAACTAGTTTCAGGAGTCACAATGTCTGATTTTTGTTTTCGTCATTTTTTTGTTGTAGACAAGGCAGCAAGTTTTTCCCCCACAAGAGGAAGATGAACAGCCTCTGACGAGGCTGCAGGAGAGGCTTTTAAAGAAGTTAGGAAAGAATTCATACCCATTTAAATTTCAGGTATCTACATTCGTCTTTTCATTAACGAAATGTTTTGTTTTGCTTTAATGCCTTTGCCTGATACTGTTGTATCGGGGCAAAGCATTATGGGAAAGTTTACGCCTGTGCACGTGCCTCAGATGAACGTGTGTCGTCGTTCCTCTTATGGAGGCACCAATCATCACTCAAGCGGTGTCCGAAGCTCATCTTTCCAGACATCATATGCAGGGACACCGCCATGGCCAATGAAAACCTTCCAAAAGCTATGGCCGATAGGGTGTACTGGAAAGTTGTGGTGAATTCTATGTCAGTTGAGGCTGCAAGATGATGATGACGACGACGACGGCAAGCCTGTGTGTATGGCCAACTGTAATAAACTGTAGAATCTTCGTAATGTCGTGAAGGACTTACGAAAATTGTCACACATACCTTCCCCACTATGGATGTAGGTCATCGGCAAATCATTGGGTCAGTTAATTACTCAGCTCCTATTTTTAATTTCAGTGTTAAATTAAGCGTGATGTTTAATTTGCTGTATTTATGATTATAAGCATCGATCTCTTGACAGGCCTTATCAACTTTTTTATCCTGTAATTCAGTGAGGACAAATATGTTTATTTCATATTTTGTATGTAACATGAATTGAAAAGAGGCTTCGTAAGGTAGTAGTATTTATGATAGAGAGCAAAATTGAAGATAAACGGGGCAGAAAATGTTTCCCTTCCAAATGAGATTTACACAAAGCCGTCTCTGTCAATTTCCATTTGCATCTTGTCTCGAATTGGCGTATCGGAAATTAAGCTATACAAGCATTTGCAATCATAGGTTAACTTCGGTAGGTTTCGTGACCTCACAGTTTGACAGTTTTTTTATTCTTGAAGATCTCGACGCGTGTGCTTTAGTTACAATTTACTTCAGGCCGATTTGTGATTGAACTCACCATAAGGAACCCATCAGTAGCCATTTGATATCTTGTTCTATTAATTTTAGTTGCCACCTGAGCTGCGTCGCAGGTAGTGAATCGCTTAATCTCAACCATAGTTATTAATGATGCTGTTGTTTGCGTAAACATGCTATAAAAGCAATGCGCAGCAGCAATTTCGGACTTTAAAATATAAGATATTTACCTACCTTAGTTTCAAAATATTGTTAAGTTTGAAAAGGTACAGTTTGAAGACTTGCATGTCAGACCGCCCTGCTGCAAAGCGGACAAGTATAGAAAGCAAATAATGGAGTGGACACCCCCTTTCAGGTTGCAAGTGTCACGCAGTTGTCGTTTTTTTACGATTTTCATCAAAATTTTACAAAAACTTTGAACGAGCGTTAGAACTTCTATTATGGTCTAGATTGCATCGCGTCCTGATGATATACAGTGGCGGGCACTTGGGGGTGCGAGGGGTACTGAGGGGGCTGGAATGCAGCAAAATGCATCCAAGCATTAGAAATTTCTTTTAAAAGGGGGAAGAAATTTCAGGCGAGTGAGTGCTGGCTGGAAAGGTGAAAGGGATTTTATTTCTGAAGAAGCAAGGCGACTGTCTCTCAGTGACGTGCAATTGACGTTTCCGAAAATTCACCAAAATTATGGGAATTAATTCAAGACAGGAAAGTAACTGAAAGGAGTGGCTATGAAGAGTACGCATTTAACTTGAAAACGTTCTTAGTTTATAGAGACAGTTAAACAGGCAACTCATCTTGATCAAGAAGCTTTTCGCCGATTCTCATAGGTTGTTCTACATCGGTAAGAAACTATTGTACAACGAGACTATTTATACATAGAGATAGGATTGAAATTGACAATATGCGGACGCAGAAGGCAACATAACATGAGATGTTTTGGTTCAATTTGTTCAATTATTAGTTTATGCTATTCTGTTGTTATTGTTAACTTTGTACTACCTTTTTTAACTGGACTGTTTTCAGCTTCCAAAGGGAGCACCTTCTTCAGTAACGCTACAGCCAGCTCCCGGGGATACAGGAAAGGTAGGCGACCTTCACTGAAGTGTCCATCGTAAACTTAGAGCACAGATATTTTTAACGGCTTAAAGGGCCTCATGATACGTTTCCTTTTTCGGTAGTTTGCTATGTTTGTGTTGAACGATAGATTCGTCTCGTGAAAAGGTAATTTGAGGCTACAGGGAATGACGACTCTTATTCTCGCAGCAGTGCGGTAGCAAGTACAATGTAGTGCATCCCCAGTGTATTGCATCCCCCAGTGTAGTGATCCCCAGTGCAGCGATCCCCAGTGCAGCGCCCACAAATTAGCTGAGCCAGAGTCCAATAACTCGAGTTTCTTGTACAAGCGAAGAACTACACGTTACCTGCTACACGATATAACTGACAAGAACAAATCATCAATCGAGCGAGGATTGCCCTGATCATAGTAACTACAATCTGATAATGATACCAGTTCACGTTTTCGATAAGGAGACCTTATCACAAGTGACGGATATCCGTCTTTAAACAAGCGTGACTTTTTAATTATACCTTATTATCGTGACAACGTAGAGTCGGGGCCCTTTTAGATTGACCAAAAGGTGAAATGGAAAAATTGAAGTTTCCAGAGTGGTCATTCCCGAGCTGTATTGGAGCTACACTAGTAGCGTCAGAGTAAACAGGTTCACCTAGCAGTTGATTGTCATGCATAATTTGAAGTTCCTAATTTAAGTTGCCAATTTTTTATTCATAGTAGTTATTTACAAGGCAGGTGCTCATCAAGTCCATTCCTCGGCACGCCAAGGGCACAGAAATATAATATCACCACTAAATCATTATAACGCAGAAAGTACTCTTCCGGCCCGTTCACCTGCTCACAGTTATGTTTCATCTGCTCACGCTTCCAATGGAATTAGTTTTCCTAGTTAACTGTCCGGAGGGATCGAAAGTATAATGTAGGGATAGAGTAGGACAGAAAGGAAACCAGTTGTGGGATGTAAGGAATATGAGAAGATCAATCTACTAAAAAGTATTCGATTTATTTGATTAAATATTATTAATAAATATCTATATACTATTATTAAATATTTGATTTTGACGGATTGATCTACTTCAGGTATTATACGTTTACGTAGCATCTCTTCGAAGTCGTAAGAGCTTAATGAATAATGGTAATTACATTCATTTCTAGCACACAAATTCAACTACATTTTATGATTGGTTTGAAGCACAGCATTGACAATAATAACATATGTATGCGCTTTGAAAAATCACATGGTCACAGCTTAAAGAACTGAAAACATCTGCAGTATCTGCATTAGTAAGATAGCGCTGTATCCTCAAAGAATACCTGATTTCTATCATGTATAGTTCGGTTTCGTGTATAATTTTGTTGCCTGATTTTGGCGAAAAATGTCTTTCCTGCGGTTAGAGAAGCACGAAAATGTAGGCGTTTAAAAGACACTTGTATGGATCGAACTGTGAAGCACAAGAAATGTACAGTAATTTGAAATCGCAGCGCACTGCTCAAAACTTGCTAGTACAGTTGTAAAATCCAGGCTTTTTAATAAATTGCCATTAACGATCTGATCAATGAATTGATAAATCTGATGCACAGGCGTACCTCAGGGTTGCAAGTGTGTTGTGTTAAGAAAGTAATTATGGACTATGTACTGTAGAACCTATGTTTGTATGCAGTTGAAATTGCTTGATTTTACTATAACACTGCTACGTTGGCTCTTCTGTCCCTCATCAGGTCAAGGTCCACTCGGTATACTGAATCTCTGCGTGACTTGTCTGTTTCTGTTTCTGCAAACAGAAGGTTCTGTGCCAACAGTTTCTTCCCTAGGACTGCCAAGATTTTGAACTCTCTGTTTTCAGACTGCTTTCCTCTTCTTACTTACGATCTTGGCACTTTCAAATCTAATGCCAATCGCCATCGCCTTGTATTTCATTTTCTGCCAGTAATTGCATCTATTTCTGTTTAATATTTGTTTCTACTCCTTTCAAAGTAAGGCAATACCTCGAAGTGGAAAATAAAATTTGAAAAATGTAAAAAAACCCATCAAATTTTAAAATTGTAAAAATTAGAAAGATTTTAAAATTTTAAAGATACGTCGTAGTTGAAGCCACCACGTTACAACTGGAAGAGAGCATAGCAGGGGTTATTTTTAAAGGATTTAAATCCAAATACCTTGGGGTATTTGACTGCTCTTTTCTGTTTCCTTGTTCACACACGCACGTGTTTCTGTACACACCTTGTTCTCAATAACTTCGTTAAGCACCTTGCCACCATGTAGAAAGAAACTGGCATGGAATCAAGATATTACAGAAGCCCTTGAATGAATGCCCTTCTTTTATACCTTGTGGCAGATGTGTAGTTCTTGCCAAAAAGCACTTTGTGCAACTGTGACCGAGGTACCAGAAGCGGGTCTTTAAAACTGTTTGTAGCTACTAGCATCAGGTTCGTATGATTATGATGTTTACTTGCCATAGTAATGGCAAGAGATGTTGTAAAAGTATCTTCCTGGTGGTTTTCACATGTGCTTGATACCATATTACCTACTCATGAATTACGCGTTCATTGTATTCAAAGGGTGTACTTTTTATTTGTGTAATATAGCCATGTGGAGTGGATTACGAGTTGCGAGTATACTTATCAGACACCCAGGATGAAAAAGAGTATAAAAGGTAAGTCATTTCTTGTCTCAAATACTTTTTGTCAAGAGTCAGCAAGTTATATTGTAAGTGGGTCCGTAACCTATTAAGGAAATAATCAGTTAGACTAAAATCACTTTATTTCTGGACCGTGATTTCTGAAATAGAATGAACAAAAGTATATAAAGGTGCTATTTTTATTAATAGCGCTACTAATCAAACCCTTTTAAAACTACACATTGAGCGTGTGTGTTAGTATTTGCTCAAATTGGCTAAGGGGTACGTAAGTGATATGTAGAAGATCACTGCTTTAGAACCTACATACAAGTGTCGTTGGAAGTTCTTCATAACAATGAAATGTGCTATATTTTGAAAGTAGACCGACACTTAATTACTATGGTTGATAATGCCGATTTTCTTCTCGAAAATCATCGACTTCGCATGCTGTCTTAAATCACTAAGCCAATGAGTCAAAAAGTGTTGGACACTGATGGTATACGTCATTAATACGTCATTAGTATTCTAATGTTCACTGTCCTTATTGCCCGTGAAGGGAAAAGCAACTTTACGATGTTTAGGGACTTTACGAGGAGTAACTCTTTATATGTTATTGGTTTTAAGACAGTTTTTACAGCTGCGGCGGTGAATTATATAAGTAGTCGAGTGGATTTTTCTTGAGAGATTTGGATATGGGAGCAATAACTGCGCCTTGCCCTTCCTTGCTATGTGCTACGAAAAAGGGTACACATATTTTAGACTTTCATCGTCCTCCATATAACATCCTGATTTCAGTCGAAGATTTTAAAAACCCACAACTAAACAGTCAGCTCTTACAGTCTTCAGTATATCTCCCAGTGATTATTGCCCTCTATATCAAAAGCTATATTTGTAAATATACTAACACGTTTCGATTCAGTTGATGCCATATATGGTAGATGTTTATCGTGCCGTGAGTCATAGTCTTTTTTAGCAAAGAAACGCTCAGAAAAAGACTATGACTGACGATATGATACATGTGTACCGTCTATAACTATAATTATGTTGTAAAGTTTGCCGTGGGCGGCGAGAAAGTTGACACCGAAGACATTTTTACTTAATTTAATTTTTACTCTTTTGTCAGATTATTTTACGGAAATCAGCGATTCTGGAACTTCAGCTAAAATTCTCCGTGTTGTCATCATTGGTTTTAAAGATGATTATGACTAGAGCGATGACGGGCACTGATCCCAGTCCTGACAACTCGTCTGACTATTTTTGGAGAATCTAAATTTTATTACTGGAAACGAGCTAACATTCTCTGCTAAGCATGCAGGTAACTCGGAGGTCTGGACACGAAACTCAGACATCAGAAGAACTCCTATAATGTCATCTACTTTCTACTTACCGAAGTCGCCACAATAACTAGTTTACACCATATTCCAGGGGCAAGAACATACAGTAAGATTGCTTCTTATCGCCGCACTTGACACTCAGATGTAATAGAATTGTGCGTTCACCTTTTCAGTCACAATCCGCGTAACTTTCATATGCTCACTGGTTATAATAGCTTCTTTTGTCATTTCTACTGTTTTTATTTATCTCTTCCTCCTTGACAGAAATTCGGTTCGACTGGCAATACGAAAGATAACATACCAACCCATTGTTCCGGCCCCGCAGGTAAACAGACTTTCCTTTTTAAAAATCTTGGTCAAAGGTACTTTCATCTTGTCATTCTTTCAATATTTTTATGCGTATCAGTGAGAAATCTTGGCTATGACCAGTCATTAGATATTCAGCCCTAGACTTTACATTTGTGTGGGTGATATGCAGACATGTCTCATCCTGTTGACTACGTGGCTTTCGCCAGCTTATCTTTTATTGCCCTGCCTCTGGAAGGCATTCTATCGTGGAAATAGAAAAGTCAGGTACGAGCCACATACTGTAAGTTGAGCAAATGATACGTTCAGTTCGGTGTGTTTGAGAGAGACTGCCATCCTGCCCATCAATATATTGAAAGTCACAAAGTGTCCTCAAGAAGAGAGGATTTGAAAGTATCAAGTTTGAAAAGATACTAGAAGCCGGTTGCGCACTCCGGTGGTGACATTTACAATTTTCTTTAGTATTTCTTCAAGAAAGCAGTTAAGAAATAAATGTTTTAGGTCACAATAAACAGATAGACCTTCTGTTTTTGTACTTAATGCAGTTGGAAGGTCGTACTTGTAGGTAAACATGAGTTGAACCACTGTGAATATTCTAGACCTCAAGAATGGGGATTTGGTTCACGGGGTGAGCTCGGTTCATCATGTCTTTGTTTGGCAATGCCCCAAATAACGAGAAACACCTATAAAACACAACAATTGTGTACTTATCCTGGTCGTTCATAGGCACCAGTAAGCACTGATCCATTTTAAACTTAAAATAGCCCAAACTGAATATCATGTGTTGATAGATATGTCTATGTTGACTGTGGCCTTTATATAAACTACGGACAGATTTTGGCCCTAATGCAGTTTCGTACCCCCCTCTGAGATCACCAAAAATATAGTCCGAACGAAATAAAAATTACAAGACAAGTAATACAGGACATAAGCAACGTAAGGAAAGCAAATAAATGTCCCTTGCTTACTTTTTGTTCTGAATATACAACGTTATGTATACCCGTACTGTGTATCACGATGCAGTTCAGTTGGCAGGGGTTTTTTTGCCATTGACGAGATATCCGTTCGCCACGACGGGGGTAGTTCTACTTGTAGTTGACAGGGGCTAATGCAACTCATCGATCAGTAGAAGTGCCCAAGACGAGAGAACTAGTCAAGTAGCATTTAAACGGCTGACACCCGTCAACCTTAATAATGATAACCCCCGTTTAAACGAACGGATATCTCGTCCATGACACGTAGACAGCGAACTGTTGCACTCGTGTTAGAATCGTAATACACAGCACGGATATATGCAACGCTTTGTGTTTTAAGTGAGAAGCAAGCAAGAAATAGTTATTTGGTTTCATTAAGTTGCTTATGTCCTAGATTACTTGTCTTATTAGTTTCATTTCGTTCGGACTAGAGTTTCGGTGATTTCGGTGGGGGACGAAACTGCTGTTTCGTCTAAATCTTGACGCAAGCAACATGTTAATAAAGAACATTCGGTATCCATGGCTTTACTTATAAAGTTTTAGCTTATCGGGCGACCAACCGGAGGCTATCGAGTATCTCCAAGTATCTCCCAAGTCACTGCCAGCAAGAGATTCTAACGAGTCAGTCCTATTTTGAATTTCCGACGGTTCAGTCAACTAAACCCTGGTATCTTTTCGTCCCTGTACACACAGGCGCTTATTGTTTTTTTGTTTTGTAGTCACTTCTTCCTGTTTCGTTTCGTGAAATTTCTTTGCAGTCTCACAGAACTGTTTAAATTTTGCCTTGCAATATCCAGAATACGAGATTCCATGTTGTTTCAGAAAGTTTTTAAGTTTATCGATAGTAAACGAAGAGGAATACAGACATTCTTGTTCCATGTATGACAGACTAAATATTTTGGAAGCTTTTGATGACGTATTTTTGCGAGGCTGAGCCCAGATTGAGGCTCAAATTAATAACTTGAAAGGTCCGTATTCGTTACAGAGTTCGTTATGGCTTCGGAGACAAAGGTGAGCGTTATTTGTCGTCAGCGTACAAACTATTTTCATGAGATCACTTTTCTCATCATAAAGTTGGGTCAAAACTGCATTTACACTCTCCCCTATTTTTCCTAATGAGGATCGAAATGATCGGATATTTCACCCAATCCTTTGTTGAGGGTGCTGACAGCATTTTCTCAGTTTTCATTCTTTATTGTGGGCAAATCACCATTGCTGAAACCTGCGAGCCATATTGTGATGTTCCGTGAAAAATCTTTTAGCTAATAGTGGAACGGTCAACAGGTACTTTTATATTTCCCCATACTTAACTTCACGTGTCTTCTATTTCTACAGCCGATGATAGAAACTCAGAAAGAATTTATGATGTGTCCTTACCCACTGACACTCGAAGCAAGTTTAGACAAAGGGGTGAGTCATTCTTTCTTAGGAAGTAGTTATGAAGACAAGTTCATTAATATGTATATAGATATTTAAGCAGAAGATGAGCGGAGCAAATGGACGCAGTATGGAGTATGATCATTTAATCTTAGGTAATGTTTAAATTGCAAATATTCTCCGCTGAGCATAAAATTGGGTGCGAAATTGGAAATTAAAATGCGAGTAGACAATTTGAAGAAGAAAGACCTGAAGATATAATATCATACCGAAATCGGAATTGTTCTCTGGAAAACGTTTTTCGTGAAACCTTTAACACCGAATACAAGGTTCATACATCAAGTTCGATTAAAAAAATGCCAGTTCTTGCAGTACTTGGTATGTTTATCTTTTATGGGCGGACGATAAGAATACCTGTAGGCATTGGGGTTTGTAGCTCCAGACGGTGTTTTGAGCAATCCTTGAGAAAACTCTCCCACCCGAAATCGCAACCGGCAGAGCGCTCGACTTTTTCTTAGTGTTTATGCGCTGGTTAGTTTATGGATGGAAGTTTTATTTTAAAATGCATTTAATGTGCCGTAATGATTGGGGACTCGTTGTTTTCCGGGCATAATTGACACCTTTAATTCGATGAAAAATTTGAACAATTTTGTTACTTTCTAAAGTATAATTCGATATTGTACTTTTTGTCTTTCGTTTTAACGTATTTTTGACCATTCATGGAGTTTGACGGTACCCATGTAGATGGGACTTGCTGAAGCATGGAGCATTTTAGACCGGATGCCCTTCCTGACGTCACCAATGGCTCCTAAGGGAGTTGAACCCTTAACCCCCTTGATCCCCTTGAGCTGAAGGCAAGGAACTTATCCATTAGACCACGGCGGCTGGTCGTACGCACCTTGTGTAAGAATATAATTTTAGGGCCTCTAATAATTGAAATGGTAGAATATTTAAGCATGTGTAATATACTTGCACATTACTACCATGGAAGAGAGGGGATTGTTAAATTCAAACGGATCGAATGGTTTGGTTATGATTGTGCACATGTGCAGAGCAATAAACGAGAATCGAGGAAAGACATATTTGTTTCTCGCTTCTCCTTTGCATATGCGTAGTAATAGATTTTTTATTGGTTTTGTAGATGTACTATCATGGGGAAACTATTAACGTCAATGTGTACATATCGAACAGATCTAGTAAAACAGTTAAAAAAATTAAAGTCACTGGTAAGTAGGTGGGAAATGTGTTTTCGCAGTACAAATTTATTTCTGCAGTATGAAGTGATATGG
The DNA here is from genome assembly GCA_010016065.2 of Carybdea cf. marsupialis auct. non (Linnaeus, 1758). Taxonomy (NCBI): domain Eukaryota; kingdom Metazoa; phylum Cnidaria; class Cubozoa; order Carybdeida; family Carybdeidae; genus Carybdea; species Carybdea cf. marsupialis auct. non (Linnaeus, 1758). The sequence continues at coordinate 20,663 of JAAAKL020001274.1, forward strand.
TATTTGCGCAGTAGCTGTAGGACTAATTAAGTATTTACGTGTAATATTTCCATGACACACCTTTCCCCTCCTCCCCCCGTTCAGTATCAAAGTTATAAATCTTCAGCCTCCATCGTCATCATCTCCAACTCCCAGAACAAACATATTTCGATAGTTGATAAATAAATCAACAATATTACCTTTTTTAAGACCTTACCGTTTTATATTCACGAAAATAATAGCATTGATATAGTCGCTGTGCTTCCAGCACCTCTCCCCTTCCCTCAGCCCTGGGAATCTAAAGGAATCTCACCATTTCCCAGCCCTGATAAGATTTAAAGACTTTATAATCCATACTCTACCACTTCAATATCACCCTACCCTATTTTACTGTCACTTATAGATAGTTACCGTAGCATAGAAGATATTGCTTTAATCTTTTGGATACAATGGAAGATCACTGTGTAGAAAAATGAAGTTACTTCCACTGAGTGATGGCGGGGCTTGGCGGAGAGTGTGGGGATACCGATTGTGTAATTGAGGGGGCGCCTTCCCCCATTTAGGGGATTAGAAGGATTATGATAGCCCAAAATTGCTTACTAGCGTGGCTCGGGGGATGGACGTAATGACCATATTCGGGTCACTACAAAGGCATATTTGCTAGTAGTATTGACCAGGATGGCATCTTATTGTAGCAGAGCACTAGCTTGGCATACAGGCCTTAACCCTCTGAGTCTATCTTTTCTCACATTCAATCCATTACCTAACATCTACTAGCAGTGTTTTGTCACGCATTGCCCAAGGTAGCTATCAAATCAGAGTAGATAGATACCTTCATTTGCACAGGTTTGCGTGAGATATTTTAGTGGGTTTCAATTAATGAACTCAAAAAGCTCTGCGCTTACCATATGCAGGTTTACATGATACCAGCTGTCCTTTTTTACCGTTATTACTGAAAGTGCAAAATTGTAATGATTAAGTAGTTGTCTTGGGAACAACTCCGAATGACAAGTACGATCCCTGACAACTTAATAAAGGCACTCGGTCGCTATGGCAACGTTACAGCAGCCTACAGTGTTGATGCAGACCCAGCTTAACCTGTCTCTCTTTCTTGTTGTTGTAGTGCGTCAGTATGCAGACATTTGCTTGTTCTCCACGGCACAATATAAATGTCCCGTCGCAGTTTTGGAGTCAGAGTGAGTTCAAACAGATATTCAGAATTGCCGCTGGTGCTGATATCCTCTATGTCTTATGATCCGTATTATACGCAGTGCTGAAATTTGTTATTGATGATTGGACTCTTTGCGATATGCCAATCATTGTTATATAAACTGTATAAAGTGGAACAAGAAGTGATATATAGGTTGTATGACAGTAGCAATGGAATGTAGAAGCACGCTATAATCCTCTGGTTTTCTGATACAGTACTTTATGTACGTTAGATTGTTGCCGCAAGCATTTTAATTATTTTACCAGATAACGTTTCTAACATATTTTCCTGAAGGAGTATGTTAACTTTCACGCACGGAAAAGCCCTAAATGTTAGATCGGTAACTTGCATTGCCGCATCATTTCCTATTACTCTACCTTAATCAGCATAATTTTAGGCTTATTCAATGACTTCATCAGCCTCCTCATCGTCATGTCTATGGCCATCGTCAGTTACATTCAGCTAACATTTCTAGGGCTTACATAAATCGATTTTTTAGTTGTTCCCACTCCTTCTGGGAAGTCCTCAGTATAGTTTTCATTTAACAAGATTCTTTATTCATCAAATTGATTTTGCTTTTCACCATCAATTCGACAATCTATTTTTAGTTCGTTTGACTATCCTTAAGGTCGGCTGCGTTTCTCACACCTTCTTTATGTGGGACTATTCTCGTGAAAACGTTTAAAACAACTAACACGGCTTTTAATGTAAAAAATTGTGATTCTCTTCCGTTGCAGGAAAGAGCTTTTTAACAATATCCATTTTTTAAAATTAAATCATATCGTATGGTTTCTAACTTTTTTCATACCGGAACTGTCGCAATGTTTTTAAATGAATTTTTTTCACTCTCTAACGTTGTTGATGTTAAGATCGTGGGACTCTACATTGCTATAAAGATACTAAAGCTCTGCATTCTGTTGATGTATTCGGATCTAACGAAACCTTTCCCACATGAATTGATTGACGTTAAAAAATCACTCAATACGTACAAACACATCACGAGTGCGTCTAGTATTAACATACCGTTGCACCGTAAAATGGTTTCTGTTAATTCAGTATTTTTGTCAAAGCTTTTCTTTATGTTGCTGTTGATCGTACTTGTGGAAGTTAACTACTACTATCATCGGCATTAAAATATTATTAAATTTTATTATAGTCATTTATTGCATGAGACAGAACACATGAGAAATGTATTAGCAGTACCTATAATGCGTTAGGTTGCCACTTAAATAAAGATGCGGGTTTGGGCTTCTTCAGAGTGAATACAATTTGAAGGAAACAGTTCGTGGTTACCAATTACTGTTTTTGGATTGAGTTGTAAACGAATGATCAAGATGAACAGTCAGTCAAATTGGGAGTATTTGAGAACCTATAAGATAAGGGTGTATGCAAGCTTTCTAATGAATGAGAGGCAATGTGAACAAACAGTTGAACATTTTCGTCACGTCATGACAACAAGGAAAACAATCGAATCTTCAAAAACTATTTCAAGTTCACAAGCACGGTTATGGTAGTCGTTTATGATGTATTCCATATCGTTTTTCTGTACAATTTTTATGATTTCAAACCTGCTATCGAATGGAGCTCAATACCGAAAAATTGCTGGTTTCTTGTAGGAATTTAGTCAGTAAAAAGCCCGGAGATTACTTGTGTAGGCAGTTTTCTGACGTTAGTAGTGTTAATTCAGGTAATGTGGTTGGAGTATTATTTTAGGCCTGGAAATCCAGGAATTACCGTAGGACGCATTGTTTGCCTTGAGAAAGTAGTAAAGTCGAAATAAAAAAAAATTATTCGGGACTTTTCATCGTTAGTTCAGCACACCCATATTATTATATATTATTTTTAATGCAATGGATTTATTGGAATTAGTGAAAATATTCCCAAAGCTTCAGTATTTCTCCTTAGAACATGTTTCTAAAATGTGTGGCAAATCAGAGTGAAAAGAAGTTATTCTTGCATGGTGTTTTGGAAAAGCTAGTAAGCAATGGAAAGGTCCGAGCTAAAAATTTGTTAAGATTTGCAAAGAATGCTTAGCAAAAATGGTCATTTTCTGCTTGTTGCCAGTTACTGTTTGACTCGGCTTAAGATTGCGTTAAAATTTGAAAGTTTGGGCGGTAAACATTTGGCTATTGGGTAATGGGACCGAGATGCATTAAGAGTGGGGTAAATTCGATTTTGTTTGTAGGTGAATATTATCTGATTCTCAATATCGGAAGTGATTTGACTGTTTTTAGCGTTTCTAGCATACCATGTAGTCGTTTCAAAGCACGTTTTAATAGGGTGACATAGTTTGATGGAATTTCAGTCGATGTATGTGCATATCAGTTGGAATTAGTGCACGATGGAGACGAAGTTTTTGTCAACTACAAAATTAATGTAGCACAACATCACTTCGATTTTGTCGTAGGGATGGTTTTCCTGTGACGTCTATGGGGACATTGTCAAAAGTTTACAAAATTACGCCGTTATTGAAGAATAACAAGGTACGTTTTTGGTGGTTTTATTGCCAGCTATCACTACTCTCTTCATGTGTTTTAGCATCGCATGTTTTTGCTGAAAACAACAGACGAAAACCACATAAACCCCGTTGTAAGGAAAAGGCTTGTGTTTTTCAGTTTCTTTTTCGTTGGCTATTCGTGTATACCTCTAATAGAGTTTGATTTCTGTGTTCTCCTTGTAAATAATGGTCATCTGTTGATTAAATAGTACTGGTACGCACTTGACATCTCTTCAAGATAACCACAAAGTAAAGAAATATAAGTATCAATTACATATCTTGTTTCTTTGATAAAAAGATGTGGTTTCACCTGTAATTTCAAGGACAAAACGTGATATCAAAACAATTTGAAAGGTAGATGGGGAACCCAGTGACCAATATTCGTAATGACATTTGATTTAACAATAATGTTAGTTGTTCCCTAGCGCCGAAGTTTAGATTGGAACATTTTTTTAGTTCACAAACTTAATCCATTTCATTTCTTTGGCCAAACTTGGAGAGTTACATTTATCAACAACCAATACCGTTTGCCTCCCAATAACGGTGGCTCTATAGAAATGTTTTCGAGATATATGGGAAGATTTTCAGCTTTTAATAGTAGCGATTTTTATAATAATAATCAGGGTGATACTTCAAGAAGAATAAAGTAATGCGAGAGTTGTGAGAGTGTCAAAGTGGCCCCACCTTCCGCCAGTGTTACAAGAGCTTCGTTCCTTTGTAGAACAGCTGGTTGTGCATTTGATTGTTCAAGGCATCCTTTCTTGTGTACCCTCACTCAACTGGCATTACCTTCTAGTAGTTAATAAGAAGATTGTGCTTTATAGATTTTCACATAGACGTTTATTTCTGTAAGCAGTGCGGAATAGAGCCATCCTTTTCTTAAGTAAGAGGGTAAACTTTGATAGGAAAGCTGTCTTCATTTTAATCGTATTTTAATCCTTACAAACAAGCTTGTTCACATTTGATATGTTCATATTCAGTCCAAAAAATGGATTTTAGAAATAGGATTTAGGATAGGAAATATTTTCTTTAATACTTGCTCAATCTTCCCACATCATCATTTCATACGAAATGTCAGTGGTTTCGAACCGAGACTTTCGTACATGGCCCATTAGTTGTCTAGAGACCATGGAGCTACCTACAATACTGTCGTCCGACATTGGTACGTAATATCAGGTTTCAGACTATTTGAGCAAGACTTCAAAGGATTTGATATCGGGCAGAGTCTTTGCACTTTGTACAATTATAGATGGATGTATCAACGTAAAGTACGAAAATATCCATTATCAATTCTTGTCCACGTGATCCTTTCTAAAATGCCTTCAATATCTTAAAGTTAGTCTGGTAACTGTTACTGAAGAAGTGTACAAAGTTTGTACCCTGCCGCCCTTTTGTTAGAGCCCCGCTTGTTCGAACGAGCTTGATCTTTTCCCTCATACACCACGTATAGTTATAAAATGACTTCATGGCTGGGGCAGCGGTGCTTCCTTTCGATTCTTCTTCGATAACTACATGCCAAATTTTACATAGTTACAGGGACAATAGCAGATGGCATTTGTTTTATTAAATCCAATTTTTTAAAATTTTGCACCAGTCATCTTTTTGTTTGTTACTTTGGTTGTCTTTGGCCGGCTCCTTCCGGTCGTGCTGAGTTTTATTTAAACAAAGAAAGTGACTTATCCTTTAACTATGTCTGTGAATGAAATATTGCGTACAATGAGAAATGATCGTATGTCTGGTGAAAGTTTTAGTAGGAATATTTTTTAACTGTGGACATTTGTTGAAGATACTGTTTTCAAATTTTGGTTTATTGTCTTGATGAACAAAAAGCATGTGTTGAATGCAAAATTTGTGATTTTAATAGATTATCAGGCCATTCCTAAAAACTCTTAATCGCTCATATTTATATCGTTGCTATGAAGCCAATTAGTTTTCGGATATAGGCTAGCTATGTCGACACACGACTTCGAGGTTAGTTGATAGAATAAAGTAGCATATCCCGTCCTGTCTTCGCCATGCATCAGCTCCTACAAGGAAACAACTACCTTGGGTTTCAAAATCTAAAAACACCACTAAGCAATGTGACTCTGCCATAGGGTAGTACTTGCTTCAAAACCCATACTGTGCAAGATTCGCATAATAGGTAAAGCTACGTCTGCTTTTCACTTAGCTGTTCTCAAATCCTTCCACATCAAAGCAAGAAAACCTTTGATTTGCAGGCAAAAAGTATTTGTATTTTCATTTTACCTTTTCGGTTAACCATTCAGCTCCACAGACACTGGTTGGTCAGAACAACACCAATCTAGCAGTCAGACTTCTGATTGGCTACTTTCAAAACACGGTTGGGTACAAGTTTCATTGATTTCCTCTCAATTCCAATTCTGACGATTTTGTACTCTTGGGAGTGTCAGACGAAAAAAGCTTTTCAGTACTAAAATGTTTTCGCTATTTCGTACAGCTTCTCTTTTTCCATAAGATGGCACGTTTTGGCTGCATTTGGCAATTTTTGCATATTTTTTCTCTCCACATGTTTCGTGGGTCAAATAATTACTGCAACCAGCCAAATCCTATGTTAGTGGTAGACGATATTAGAAAATGGATAAAATTGTATGGCTCAATGTTTCGCTTGAAAAGCCTTAAAAGCTACTTAAAAACGATAATGTATTGAAATATGCTACTCAATACGAATTGATTGAAATTGTCAGAGTACTTTGGATGCTAGTGTTAACAGATTTCATAATTCTTATATAGATTTAACCAGTTACTGTTGTTTTGATCATGTACATAACGTCGGGGCCATATAAAAGGACGGTGAAGGCCACAGTTATGTCCCGCGGGTCCGAGGTTGGTAGTCACTGTTTTAGTTCACGTATCCTGCAAGCCTTTTGTCGAGTATGTACAAAGAGGTTGTTTGAAGTAACAGATTAGGTTGCGTTCGTGCTGACATGTCGCACAGGATCCGACCAAATTCGTCCTTTGATCAGTTGGAAAGCAATGCACTATCACAGGGAGCTTTACGAGAATCATATTAAAGTAGTGATTCAGTTACACGTGCTTTGAATAACTTGAATGGAACGAAAAGTATCCAAGTTGTTACTATTAAGTGGCAAAAAATTTGCTTTTCCTTTTTAACCCTACATTTCCTTGGTATTTATCTTGTATTAGCGTTCTTAAGTGATGATTGCTTATCTTAAAAAAGAAAACGAAAGTTCAAAATGCCGTTATGTTCAACTCTCTCAACGGTTTATCTAATGGCACCTGACTTATGTACCAACTGTATAGAGATGTAGTACTCTGTGTGTGTTTTTACGCTCTAACCTTTTAGGTGTTTTGCTTCCTTAGTTTTCAGGCTTAGTGGAAGCTCAGTTAATTGTTATGATTCAATGTAAATGAGTGCAGTATAGACTTTTTACATGGGCTCTGATTAATTGCAATTTGATAAGGCGTAGGAATGTTTAACACCGTATCTAAAAAAGCGGTGGCTATGTCCGAGTCTCCATCTGTAAAATGTAGCGACACTTTCAGTCGTAACGAAAATTTTCTTAATTCCTATGGTTCTTGAACCTAGTGGATATTATTCATTGGGTTCCTATTATTTTTTAAAAAACGGAATACACCTTAAACGTCCCGACCAAGAGACCTTGCTTTATGTCGAGGTAGCTGGTTTGTGAGACTTTATTGGCAGAAACAGGGTTGACAGGACCCTGTATCGTCATCTGTTATCCTGTAAACCCCGCAGCCGATTCTGTGTTGTCCTTTTGGTTTAGTTTCTCTTTAACCTGAGAGAACCACGAAACCAGTGTCAAAGCTTTTAGGGTTTTGGGACGGCTCGAGTGAGTAAAAAATTATCTTTCTTTGGTGTTTAAGACGAGTCAACATATGAGTGCTTGTCACATAGCTAAATATGAAAGCATTTTGAAAGGTGTCATTGCGCAAGTTATCTGTTGGAGGTTTAGAAAATGGATGTTTTACTAACCAGTGCTTGTTATTGTTTTGCCATCTCGCATTTTGCCCTATGTATTAAACAACAAACACAGAGACATGGTCAGTAACACAGCTGTACAAAAGGTAAAAGACAAACCGTTGATTTGCACCTGTAGTGATATGTAGGCAGCTCTCATTCCTGGATCATATGCTAAGGAGGGACAATCAGGAACTAGGTTACTAGCTTGCCCTGCTCGAACCAACTCATGGGAAGAAGAAACCAAGCTTAAGCTACCTGAAGTACATCCGTAGCTCACTTAACATGATGCCCGTTCGCAAAATTGAGTAGATGTCACAGAGCTTTGAAATGCTTTGAAACAATTTACGGTCGCCTGTGCCTCAGCAGCCGAAAGATGATGAATGATGATAGGTTATTTGATAGTAGTGCAAACAATTAGGAAAGACAGCAGTATCTGCTGCGAACACGTGCTTCACATCCGTTTATTAAGTGTTTTCTATATTACATGCCGTTCTATTTCTTATCATTTTAGGCAGATATATAGTTAGTGACCACTTTATTTGAGTAAAATATGAGTTCATTTTTATTCGTAAAGGACAAACGTGGATTGGCGCTTGATGGTCAATTAAAGCACGAAGACACTAACTTAGCTTCCTCGACCATGTAAGTATCACACTGAGATCGGAATTTATATCATATATGATTCTTTGTTAATCTGTAGTACAAACGTTATGGAACTAACTGCTACAAAAGCATGTCTGTATAGATAAATGCGCTCTGTTGTCTTTTCCTAGTCCTTTTATTCCATATGTTAAGTCAAAAATTTTTCTCTGGCTACCTCATGTTCATTTCAGTATGAGACGCTCCGTCCTTGCCTCGTAGTTGCAGATACGTAGACTAACACACTTGCTGAGACATCCGTACGTCTTCACGTGTTCTTCTCAGATTTTTTTATTGTTTTCAAGCATTCGTCCACATGGATGTTACTTGGAAGTGCTTCCCGTACGTTAACGAGGTGCGCTTTTGCTGGAGGTTTGCATATTTGCTAACTCAAAAAGGTCAGCCGGAGTTTATAAGAACCGAAAACATATGCACAGAACGAATATAAATGTCTTAAGAGCGACATCATTTTAGAGCTCTTCATGGTGGCTATCATTTTGCTGGCAAGATGAAGATCCTGAATGAGTGATTGTACTTTATGGTCTTGTACCACATATGTAAATAGTCAGAAAATATAAATAGACATTAATAATAGAGCCAGTTCGAATTTAAGTAGAAACTAATGTTCGTGGGCATGAGAGAATACAAAATACGTTTTCTGTACGTGTCAGAGAGGTTCTTTTGTGGAGTGACGTGTATCAGTTTAAATTATTCCATTTATTTTAAGTATGCCAAGTACCCACTATTAGAATTCTGATATTCTAGGAAAGGTTTGACTGACTCTCTTCTAGAATCGAGCCAGGAGTTTCAAAAGAGAATTTAGGAATTATAGTACACTATAAAGTGAAAGTGAGGCTCATCGTTGCGTATGGAGGGTAAGTGTTATCGTTGCTGTTGTTGTAAATTCAAGTGAACACCTATCAGTGAAGTATTGGACAATGGATGTCTTGAGAACATCCATGGGAAGTAGTTGTTGTCATGGTGACGTTGTTGTCATGGTGACGTGACTACATTTGTTTGCTTAATATAAATATTGGACGTGTAGTATAAATAAAGCAATTAATTGGCAGGAATGATTGACCATATTTAAATGGGTATGTAATATTTGGAGTGTAACGAAGATTGATCACTCAGATGAAATATTGTTGCGCAAAAGGGGACAAACTATCGTGTTTTTAGACCCTGTGATTTGTTTTCTTAAAGTTTCCTTCGAAAGGTAACTGAAAACGCCCTCCTCTGCGTTACGTGTCTACGACATTTAGTGTCTTGCAGTTAATTTTGGCATCTATGCTTCTTTATGCCTTACAACCCGTTCTCACCCTTCCCATGTACATATCTCACACTTTCGAATATCATAATGAGTATAATAACGTTGTAACTCGAGAGTGTATAGTGAAATTTCAGGTACAATAATTTGGCTTTCCGTTGATATAGATAATTACGTCGCACAGCACTTTCTTCCACTAAGGATCATTGAGCGACGTTGATAAATAACAGATTGATGGCTTCTGTTTCTTGTGTGTCAACTTGCTTCTGAACATAAAATTTGGAATACATCACATACTGGATTTTTACTGAATAGTATATGTATAGCTGGTTGTTACCGTTTCTAATGTTTAATAGTCTCGGCATTCTTTCATTCACCTATTGACTTCGACAGTGAAACAAAGGGGTTATGTTGTTGTACTTCTTGCTACCTCGGCGTGATTGAATTTATGTCTGAATTAACGGTCTTCGAAGTAGCAAGAAGTATTGATCTACCGGCGAGTGTATTCCATAAAATATATCATATTGAAAATTATTCCTTGCGTATTATTCCTAGCGTTTTTCTGACTTTCTATTTTTGCTTTTATTACAGTGACCTTGCTATCGAGCTACCATTTATGTTAACGCATCCCAAACCACCAGATGAGCAATCACCTGCGCCCTCTCCAGCGCCACAACGGCGGCTATCCGAAGTTCGAGGTATGCCATTTGTATATTATAGAAGTATACGGTGCAAATACACATGCTCGTCGTAAAACTTTTGCAGTGATCGAAAACAACATCAGTACTCCATCAAAGTACACTTTTGCCTTTTATATGATAAACTTTAATTTTTTTAAGCTTCTTTTCATTTTTTGCTGTTTAATGATTGACTAAATTCCTCAGTCTTACAGCTGTACGTAAATTTTATCGTAATGCATAAAAGCAGAAGTTTATGACGTCGTTTCCAGTATTGATGTTTGCAAGGACATCATTATATTAGGCATTTAGAATCAAATGAGTTGTCTCTCTCATTAGAAGATGTTTTGCAGTGCAATGGTTTCATGTACTACATGTTGATCAGATTGTTTACACTAAGTAAAATTGATTGGGAGAGCACTTTTTTTTTTGCAAAAACGTAGCAAACGTGAAACATGACATCCGTGTTGTTTTGTGCTATTTAAAATTGAAGTTTCTTTCCCTTGAACCAAACTTGCAGACAACGCTCTATAATTCTTGGTCAGTTTTTGAAAATGTACTCGAGAAATAGAAAAGATGTAACCAACGTTGTCTAACCCGTGACGAATGTAGGAAATGTAGTAGGAATTTCCACTGTCATGAAATATCATAAAAGATTGAATTTTTGAAATTTCGTCATAGAATGTCAGAAAAAATGGCCAAATGTCATAAACTGTCATAAATGTTTGCATGAAAAATCTTTGTTTTAAGTGGTGGCCTGATTGTTTCACTGGCCCTTTTGCAAACAATGCCTTAATTGCAACATTTTGTAAAATAGAGATGGCTTATTTGAGAGTAAAATGGAGGGTGATTTGTTACATAAATAACCTCTTAAATACAACTAATTCATTAAGTAAGTCGTTGTATTATGAAAGTGTTTTATAAGACGAACGATTGTCCAAAACGACCACTATTGATTAGCTCCTACAATCATGGACAAATAGAAGTTAAACTTTTACTAAATTTCGGTGAAAATGGAGCAAATCACGCAAGACACTT